>CM033723.1:42802607-43021482 GCA_019671005.1 Hibiscus mutabilis
AAACCCAGTTGATGCAAATGAAACATGAAATAAATAAGCAATATAACATCAAACATAACCGGAAGAGAAACAGGAGAGATCTTGTCTTGTTTTATCATAATTGTTGTTACTATTATTTTGGTTGTCTGATTAGCAAAATTTTAGCTCCTTCAAGCGAGAGAGAGGGGAAGGGAAATGCTAAAAATAGTATTCATGTGTGGAACAAAATCATATACTATACCAAAGGAATTGTGGAGGCATAACACTCGGACGGAGCCAGGAATCGAGGTTAGAGTTAAAGTATAAATAATTATAAAATAAGGGATAAAGTTTAAATAAATTGAAAATTAGAGGTCGAAATGGGCAAATTTACAATATATTTTTAAATGTAAAAAAAAAAATTGTAGGTGCAACAGCTCCGTCCCTATAACACCTGATTCATTTCTTTCAACAGGCATAAAAATTCAGTATTCAATATCGAAATTTCTTTGTTTTTATCCGATTAAATGTAAAACTGTTAGCATAGCAATAATGATCGAAATATATTAAAGCCTTGGGTTAATCTCGGAAAACTTACGACAAGGAATTGAGATCAAATAATTCCTTTCGAAAATTGAATCCTTTGTTGGAAACAAAAGACTTCAATAATTATTTCGTCGTCAATTCTGATTACAGTAACTTTATTTTAATATATGTTTTTTATGTTTAATATACCAATGTCATGTTTTTTTTTAATGTAAATACCAATGTCTAATTTAAAGATTAACTTCTTTCAAAAAAAAATTAAAGATTAACAAAAGACTTCAATAATTGTTTCGTCGTCAATTCTGATTACATTATAACTTCTTAAACCAATGTCAAATCATGGTATATTGATATTTCTTTATTTTCAGTCATCTATTTTACTCGTCTAACGATCTAAAAAACATGTAAAAATTAAACATTCCTACATTATGTAACTGAATTCTAACTCTATGAGAAAATATGAATATATAGGTATTATATATGGTTATAGAAAATCATTTAAATTGAAACTACTTAGTACCATAACATTATAGTAAATGTTTACTAGAATAAAAAATATTATAAATGTTTACAAGTAAATTTAAACAGAAACTCGAATTTCATATACTTGACTATACTCAAAAAAATTCAAATAAAATGTGAGTTATAAAATATGACTCTTCAACTCGACTAACTCAAAGACAATGTTTGGCAATTAGCGGATAGTTGATAGCTAATGGCAGATTACATTAGCTGATAGCTGATTTGATTAGCGGATTATATTAACTGATTGTATAAAAGTGTTTGGTAAAATTAACTGATAGCTTATAACTGTTTGATTATTTAAACAAGCAAAATGATATATAAGGACATAATTTATATTCAATACTTGTTTGAATATTATATTAATTATCAATATTTTGTATCTATTAATATTATGAAAATACTTTGATACACAAAGTTTACACAAGCCTTTTAATTTTAGGGTTTAGAGATTTAAGTTGCGTTTTAAGGGTTTAGGTTGTAGGGTATAGAATTTAAAGTTTATAGTTAGAATTTAGAGTTTAGGGCTTATGGATTAAGGTTTAGGTGTTAGGGTATTAGGGCTAGAGATTTAGGTTTTATATTTTATAGCTTAAATACGAAGGGTTGATTAAATTTTTTTTACGCAGCTTGTGTATCAAAATATAACTCTTAATATAAGGATTTATATTCAATACACTGGCGGTGAAAACAAAAAATTTCCAAAAGCGCCTTAGTTTTATGGTTTAAGAACTTAGTTTAGGGTGTAGGGTTTAGGGGTTTGGGTATAGGGGTTTAGAATTTAAGGACATTGGTTAGAATTTAGGGTTTAGAGGTTAGGGTTTAGCTTTGAGGGTAATATGGTAAGAATTTAGGTTTTAATAAATAAGCCCTAACTTATAAACTCATACACCTAAAACCCTAAAATCTACACCCTAAACTAAGTCATTAAACCCTAAAATTAAAGTAGTTGTGAAAACTTTTAGTTTTCATTACTAGTATATTGAATAATTATCATAATATTAATTAGATTATGAAAAATAACCTTTTTAATATAACATTACTAAGCATATTTTAAGATCTATATATTATTTATTACTTATATAATTTTTTAACAAATAATTTAATTAATTATTAAATTTAAATACATATATAAATGTGTGAGAATTAAAAGAAAAAACAAAAAGTATTAGTTTATAAACGTCACAATGTAATTAAATGAGAGTAAAGAATTAAAATAGAAAAATATTAAATTTAGGTTATTTGGAGATTTTTTATAATCGTTAAGGTAAAAGGGTCTTTATAACTTCTATATCAAAATTTTTAATTTCAAAAAGCTCATATTAGCATTTTTTTTAAATTAGAGATTTTACCTCAATCCTCTATTTACCGAACATCCAACTAATCGTATTTGATCACTCAAACTTCTAATTTTAACCCAAACCTTTAATTTTGGTTCAATTCGTTGTTTACCAAATATGACCAATAATTTTGACTCGACTCAACTCGATTCGATTGAATGTCCACCGCTAATCACACCTAAAAAAGATTAAAAAGGGCAAAAACCAAAGTTCAAGAGTAACGCGAATAAAAAAGTTTAAGGACTTATTTGAGAAGATTTTCCAAGTTTAGAGACTAAAAGCTTAATTATCCCAAAAATAAAAGAAAGAACCCGAAAGGCATGGGGCATTCGTTACTCATTATATCGCGCGATTGGAATCTATAACTGACACACAGGTGGTGTCGTTGGTCGTCGCGCGAACGCCATAGCTTTGAAATCCCAACTATACCCCTCACCTTTTCTTTCTTTCTTTCTTTATTTGCTTTTAAATAAAGCAACGTCCAGTTTCCTTGACTCCTCAGTTCACTTCTTCATCGATTCAATTTCGCCCAAATTTTCACCTCTAAAAAGGGCAAGAAAATCTCATCAGTTCTTTCAAAAGCCCTAATTTTCGGCATTATTTCCCTAGAAATTCGCCTCCCTAAACCCTACATTCCCCTTTCCTTATCTCTTTTTAGTTTATTTCTTCATGGATTCGAGCCCTTCTTTTCCTTTTGATTTCACCTGTTTTTCTTATTTATTCAGATTGCCAGAAGTCCAGCAATTACCGTGAATAGAAGAAGTTTGTTATTACTTTATTTCTTTTGACAAAAACAAAACCCTAAATTTGTATTTACTTTTTGTTTTATGATGGAGCCGTCTCCTACTATTTTCGACTTAAGCTCCGACGACGACGCGGCGACACCGGCTTGGGAGGAGCCGAAGGGGGGCGATTACAAATGGTTATCGAAACTTCTGGTTGTCGGGGAAGTCAACCCCACTAAGAAGTCAAAGCCACCGAATTCAGTGGTCCGGAAGGTTGCTGAAGAGGACGACGGTGATTGTGTCGTTTTGGAAGGTGACCCAGATAAGGCGTTGTCTGATGTTAATGATCCCCAAGAAGATTCCGATGAGTGTCTTATTGTCGGCCAAAAGGGGCAGGTAATTTTTTATCTCTATTTTTTGCAACTTTTCTTTTGACTGAGTGCGCTGATTTTTCTTCAATGATTTGTTGCTCAAATTAGGTAAGCGGTTTCTTTGTCGGTTTCGGCGGTTACTAGTTAAATTTGCGGTTTCTTCCATGAGATAATAAAACAAAATTATTGATTCTTAATTTTCGATTTAATGTACTTTCAGTGAGAAGACGGCTTTGTTTGGTTACTTGGTATTGAGTTAGAGGGTTTGTTTGCTTTTGAAGATTGTTATTTAGATTTCTGGGTAGCATTGCATTTTAAATCGATTAAAACCTAGGTTGTACTGATACGGGTACGAAAATGGGACCGAAAATGGCAATTTCCAAAACTGTAGGGTATACTGCAAATATAAAATAAATTTTATATTCTATAAAAATGTAAAAATAAAGAAGAAAAAGGATGGGAGAATAGAAGAAGAAAAAAATAGGAAGATGGAATACTTGCGAGTTCCCCATATGTCCCGTACCCCGGTACTGAACTAATCAGGTACATTTAAAGGCATTAGCTTGAAGTTTCCGTGCTTCATAGATTAAAACTATTGGTTTTTCTTGTTGCATTCCTTGAATTTGTGTGTTTTTCATTGCGGTTCTAGATTATTCTAGAATGTGTTATAGCACCAGCAATTTTGAATGACCATGTTGTTTAAAGATGTGTTATCTATTTATTAATCTTTGAAGTTTCAACCTGCTGAAAACACATTCATGGGTTAGGGTTAATCATGGTGTTGCGTTGTATATGTCAACTAGAATGCACAAGTGAGGATTTAGCCTTCGAAAACATTATCATCCGGTGCGTTTAAAAAAATGCCTCAGAAGTAGAGATTGGTCCTTTTTCCTGAAGGTGGTGAATGTTTTAGGGTTTATTTTCTGTATTGAAAATGCCTAGTTTGAGAACTTTAAGACCTATCCTTGTGCTCAATTGATCTTAATGGCATGATATCATCTGTTTGATTGATAATTTTGTTGAAGAAGTGAACAAAATGATCCAATCTTGCTGCTGAAATCTCAAGATTGAAAGTAAAGGCTCGGAGATTTTTATCATGTGCTATCTAGGACCCGAGGTGGTCTTAGGGCGCATTTATGTAACATGTTTAATTTTATTAATTTTTAATGTACTCCTGTAGCTTTTGCTTTATGCATTGAAGAGTAAAGATTGTTATCTCCCGCCTCGAAGGTACAATATTTGTGATAGTTTTCTCTTTGATATGCATGCAGATTGCATGCAGAGATTACCCCCATCCCCGGCATGATTGTGCTAAGTTTCCTTTCCGTTCAACCTCACATGAACAGCATTGTGAATTGGTAAATATCTTAATTTTTTGAAAAGTGACATGGAACTTTATACTTTTGTGATGGTTGATTGCATGCATTTCTAATGCAAACAGTGAATGCCCTTCTGAAATTGCAGTGTCATTGCTTTGTTTGCGACTTGCAAGCACCATGTAGTTTTTGGAGCTATGGTACCTCTAGTACTGATCATTGTCATGCCACTGATAAAGAGGTGAAGTGGAAGAATCTGCGGAAGACTTTCAGGCATGGGAGAAATTCTTCAATACCAGTTACAAAAGCTCCTGTCACTTCTCACTCTACAGCAGTGCCCCGACTTAACCAAGCTCCACGATGTGACAATATGCAGTACACACTGCAAAATCAAGTTTCTAGGCCAACTCTGACTCAAGCTGCTCGGAATTGCATAGCTCAAACTCACATCCAACGGCCATCCATAATCCGTGCTTGTTCATCTACCACATATGTTCCATATAACCCAAGTGCGGGTAGCCAACGTGTTTTAAATAGGAGCACAATGCATCCGAATCCAGTTTCACGCCAGTTACTTGGGGTGCGTAGTACTATAATTCAAAGGGGTCGAGGTATTAAGATTAGTAACTTGGGTCCCCAATTTGTCCCTTCCAAGACGATGTCTAAAAGAATGGAAGTTGCCTCGACAATAAACCGCACTGCATATGCTCCTTCAGAAAACATTAGTTCTATTGCTTCACAGCATCAATGTAATCCCGCATCAGTTGCAATATCAAATGAAAGGAATTCAAATCCCATTGGCTGGCCAAATCTTTGTTCTGGTTCAAATATAGGGACATATACACACCCGAGATCTTCACAGCCTGGTATGGACAGTATCAGTACCAATTCAGCACCCTCTCAATCCTCAGCATATGGTCAGCCTGTTCTTCAGTCAAGCTTGACCCACGGCACCAACCACCTTCAGAATCAGAATCAACAGGCAACAAATCATGCCTCTTCAGATTATGACTTGAATTGGATCAACAACATCGGTCAAAGCAATCAAACACCTTCTGTTGATTATTTACAGCTTCAAAACTCCACAAACGACAAAGAAGCATCCATGGAGATAAACAAGGGACATAAATCAGTTTTCAACGAGCTCGAGAGCTTCCTTTTCGATGACCAGTCCTTTCCCGGTGATTCTCTTGCAGCAGAACCCAATTCACTTCCTTCCAATCACATGTCTTATGATACTGGTATGATTTTCTTTGATATTGACACCGCTTGGGATCGTCTAACTCGTGCGTAGCTGATTAGCATTTAGCATAGCTTGTGCATTATAGGGAAGTAAACCTGGTCCTTGTGGAAGAGAGAAATTAGAGATAGGTGGTTGTTTTAGATCTGATTTACTGACTAATATTATAGAAGCTTTAATGGTGTGGAACTGTACAGAAAAAACAGCAAGTTGCTGTACAGAAACGGGTCTTTATTCGTTACCCATCTTTCAATAGTTTTAGATAATTTCTTATGTATTTGACTTCTAAAAAAATGAGTTTTTAATTGCCTCTATGAAAATAACTAGAAGCAAATATAAAAACAAAACCATGAAAAGTGAGAAAAACAAAATATTAGCATGAAATTAAATAATTTAAATTATGTACTTTTTTTTTCTCACATGCGTTGCAGTTGAAGTATATCAAGTACTATATTTTAAATAATCAAAGTAACTATGTTGATATTATTAAATATAAATAATAGCAACATTATTTGGAACAAAAATAATTTATTAACTTTAGAAGTGCTTAATATTAAAATAGTTCTGCAAGAAAAAATGATAATTTATAATTAAAGTAAATTTAGAATCAAATTGATAGAATTTGTAAGTAACGAGGATTAAATCTTTAATCATATAAATTTACTTAATTGTCACGTTAACAATTATGTTTAAAGTTAGCGGTGGTAGTTTGATTGAAATTATTTTAATAGTTTAGTGGTGTAATTGATAAAATTTGTAATGCAATGATCAAATAAAATTAGAACAATTGTCTAGTTGTCTCTAGAGGTGCTAGTTGAGTTGAGCATCTCGCGAGCAGTTCGAGCTCGAGATTTTAATGAGTCTAGTTGAGCAAAGTCTAATTCGTGAGTAGCTCGTTATTTTTTTTATAATATATTAGCTTGGTGTATTTGTCAATTGTTATTTTAGAGTTTAGTTTTTTGAAATTGTTTCATACATTATTTTGACGATTTTTTGTTAAGTTAATTTATGTTTATATTAAGCAATATATAGTATTATTAGATTTTACCTATAATTTTAAAAAAGCAAGGTGAAAATTCTAGCGAATTTAACGAGCAATGAATATTTTAACAAGCATGAGTCAAGCAAAAATTTATTTAACTTACCGTGTATCAAGTTGAGCACAAATTAAATCGTTTTCGAGCGTAGTCTATCCCTTCTCAATTGGTAATCAACTCATTCCATAAATACTCTTAATTGCCTGAATGTAGTTTATATTATAGTTTATTAGAAAAGGCGGGATAAAATTATCTCATTCAACAGGAACATTTATTTACTATTATCCCGTATTAGAAGATGAAACGGATAAAATTAATATATTTAATATACTCATTTAATTTACACTGATATTCTTAAAATTTTTAGAATGTTTTCCTTTGATCATCGTACTTTTCAAAAATCACATTAAAACTATTAAACCTTAATTTATTTATATTTTAATCACTATCATTAACGATAACCGATATGACATGCTTATATATTAATAACAATTGAACTAAATATACGCATATATATATATATATATATATCTTTTTAATAAATTAAGAGCGATTATTTTATGCACTTATAGTAAATTTTTTCTACAAGCGAGATTTTAAAGCTACTACGTAATCTATTTGGATATCTTACACCCTAAAAATTAATATTAAATCTTAAATTTTAAACACTAAACATTAAAATTTAAGACTTTAACACAAAACTCTAAATAAAACATTTGAAAAAAAACTACTATTTCTCATAAAGTGAGGGGTAAGTATTCGATCGCGTCGAGTAAAAAAAATTCGAGTTAGTCAAGTTGACGGTCCTATTTTATAACTCAAACTTTGTTTAGAAATTTTTCGGATCGAGTCAAGTTGTTCCTTATTCAAATTTAATGGTAAACATTTACTATAATGTCATAGTATCAGTTCCTCCCAACTTAAACAACTTTCTATAACCATATACAATATACCCTATATATATTATATATACATGGGATGAGATCGACTTACATGGTGTAAAATTCATTTATCAATTTCACTCATCCAATGGCTATGGATTATTGTAAAACTAAATGAGTTGGATCCTAACCCTATATATATATCACGCAAAATTGAGAGACTCAGCTCGAACTAAAAAACCGATACATTAATTACTAAAATTTTTAAGTTATTCGATTTTTTATTTTATAACTCAAATTTTATTTTAAATTTTTTCGAGTTAAATTTTTTACGCCAAGTCAAATCGAATAATTTATTTTTTTCGTATTCAGTCAAATTTTGTTCACCCTGCGTAAAGTAATACCCTGCAAAATAGAGGATCAATTAGGGTTTTTACAAACAATTAAAGGGAAGGGGTTTAGCAACTTCGGTTTGCTTTAAAAAAGAGTTGCATTTTCCCCTTCTCGTCCATTCTTCTTCTCCTTTCTAGAAGCCTCTATTAAGCACTAATCTTTTCATCTTCTCCAACCTCTATTGCTGCTAAACCTACATTCATCCCCTTTCCAGCAAACAGCAAAACGAACGTAGAAAACCAATAAGATGGCGCTGTTGATGGAAGCAGGCTCTGAACCCAAAACTGAAACTGAGATCGCCGACTTGCAAGCCATTGCCGCCCTCAAAGAATCAACTGCTCTCGAGCTCAAGGTTTGTTTTTCCCCCGGCTTGAATCTCTAGTCTTTGATTATCTTTAATTCTTTGAGAGAAAAAAAAAGGTTCTTCCAGGAGAACGGCAACGAGTTGGTGAAGAAGGGCAAAAAGCATTACCAAGAAGCCATCGACTGTTACAGTAGAGCCATAGACCAGAAGGCTTTAAACGACCAAGACACCTCCGTTTTGTACTCAAATAGAGCTCATGTGAATTTACTCCTCGGGAATTACCGCCGTGCGTTCACCGATTCTCAACATGCCATTAAACTCTCCCCTGCAAACATTAAGGTACTGCTTTCGGCTGTTGTCCTCCTTTGGTTTTTGGTGCTTCAAAATTTGGGTCATTTCGAATGTTTATATTTAGGCTTATTATCGAGCTGCCAAGGCGTGTCTGTCGTTAAATCTGTTATCGGAGGCGAAATCTTATTGTGAAAGTGGGATTGAAAAAGACCCAAGTAATGAGGAGTTGAAGAAACTGGCAAAGCAGATTGATTTAAAGAAGGTGGAACAGGAACATCGTGAAGCTCAAGTTTCTATGGCTCTTGTTGAGGCTAAGGTTTCTACTTTTGGACTCTGCAAAATCCCTTTTTCTTAATTATAAATAGGGGGGGAAAGAGTTTGGATCTTATTTTCTTTTTTTTGCTTGACTAGGGACTTGTTTCTGCTATTGAAGATAGAAGGTTGAAGCTTGGGAATGCAATGTATAGAGAGCTTACCGGATTAAGGAAGCCGGTGTTGGATAGAAACGGAATTCTTCATTGGCCTGTTTTGCTACTCTATGCGGAGGTTATGTCCAGTGATTTTATAGAGGACTTCTGCGAAACTGACATGTTTTCGGCTCATCTTGATATCATATCCATTTTTGTGTTTATTTTATGAATCAAAATGCTTATTAGTTCATATGATTTCTATTATCTTCATTTTATGCCTTGTGTTACGTTTCCTTAACTCTCGAACATGTTCTCAGAAAGTTGTCTGCCTTTACCATGGGATACGAAAAACCATTATTCTCGTGAAGCTATCGAACTCTATTATGAGGTACGCTCTTTTGGTTATGAATTGATGATTATGGTGAAACCCAGCATCAAGTGATCTAATTGGACAAATTCTAGCAGAGTGTGCTTGCCATTGATATCTTATACGAAAGTGAGATGGTACCATGTAGCTGTCTATATGTAGCTGTTAGTCTAACGTTTAAATGGCATGTTTCGAAAGATAGTATGCTAAAGAAGTGCTAAAATCACTTTCGTTTGCTTTGCTGGATTCAAAGACATCGAGGTTGTTTTCATGTCACTTTTTTTGGTATTTTCATCATACTTGATTTTTGTCAGGCTGGTTCTGGGATCTGCCTGTCTAAGACCAAAATCCTCCCTTACCTCCTAGAAGGGACTGCAGCTGCTAATGTGGAAAGCATTGGAGAGGAAGAAAAGGATACAGCAGATGTTTATCCTCACGGCAGTTCTGCAGGTCATATACTTTGTACTCTTTACCTTTCGCATCGAATTTAATCTTTGTTAATTGTGTATGTTGGTAGCTTTTTGTCAGTCTTTCACACCATGTTCTTCTTGAAAACATTGATTTTGTTTCTCTTTAATTCAGTATGAATATGCTCAGTATATTAATTCCTAAACAAAGGAATCAACTTCGTTTCCTCTTTAATCTTGGTTACATTACACATTACAGCATTATTTTATCTGAAGGTCCTATCGTGATGTATCAGGTTCATCCAAATGGGTCAAAGTGAATGAAAAAAGAACACTTAATGATGTGTTGAAAGAACCAAACTTCATTATCCCAATGATACCAGGTCTGTTTTTAGAAAGCATTCTTTGCATGATTAATACGTATGCATGCATGCTTTCCGTCACCGATGAAAGTATTTCCATTATCTTTGTCTTCAATTATCTCGTGTTATTTCCTTGTTGCAGTCTTTTATGTGGTTTCGAAAAGATCTGCCTTCTATAAGGACTTCATAACTGGAAAATGGAGACCTCCAGTATGAATTGAAAGCACCTGCTAGGCAGCAAGCTTAGGGTTTCGACATTTTATCGGTTAAAAGCAAGCAACTTTTACACACTAGTGTATACAATGGTCCTGATGTTCATTGCCGAAACGTTTTTGTAGCTTGGATTTCAAATGTTCATGAAGTGAGCTTAAAGTTGTGGATCCATTGTAGTTGGAATCAGGTAAGCCAAAGTTGTAACATTGTTTTCCGATGATTGTTAGTGTATTAGTTGGCATTTTAGCAATGAAGACTAAATAAGCAATTGAACCTTGTTTATAACAACAAAAGTTCACTTATCTTTACTTAGTTTTGCATAGAAAATAAACTAATATAAGCACCATCAAAATCAAAACAATGGAGAAATTGTAAAAAAATCAAATCGTAACAAAGGGGCAATTTAAATAAAGCAAAATGGTAAAAAAAAAAAAAAAAGAACACCATTCAAAGAAATCAAATTCATAAGGGTAAAGTTCATAGAATTTTGTTAAAAAAAATAAAATGGTAACCAAACTTTCAAATATTATAAAATGGCAATTAAATTTTGTGTTTTGTTATAAAATGGTAACTTGGCTGTTAAGTACTTGACGTGTTAAATAACTTTGTATAATAGCACATTTAGTTCTCTATATTTACAAATTTAATTAATTTAGTCTCAATTCAAAAAATTTAACAAATTTGATTCTCATAATTTATACATTCTTTTAATTTGGTCCTATTTATAATTGGAAAATATATATGGATTACAGCGTCAAGGTAACTAAACATGTCAACCAAAACACAACGGGTGAAGTCATAGAAAATTCAATAAAAACTATAAAGGGATCCAATTGCATGGTAAGAAAAAATTGCACAAAACCATAGCAACCAATCATGTCAACAAGAAATTAAGTTAAAATATATATAGATCTAAGAGGAGAGAACCGCAGAAAAATATGAAAGGAAAAGCACACACAGAACAAGTATATATTCTACTTAGTAGTTGGTACATGCTAGAAAAAAAAAAAGAGATTAAAGTGAAGAGCAAAATCAGTCTGAGTTTGAACATGCACTCATACGTTGGCACCAGAAAAATAAACAAAACAAAACAATATAGTAGCTAGCAGATTTGATTAATCCCTAGCAACTTAGATAAAATATTAAGCAGATACCGTACTTCCTTGCCACTTCCCCATTTTCTCGAGAACCAAACAAACTCCCAGACTACGAAGAAACCATAAAATCCAAACTACATCCACCAAAAAGAAGATTGAAAAAAAAAACCCATCAATGTTTTAACCATTCAGCAAACAATATATAATTAGATATAACTAAACAGTAAGATAACAAAGAAATAAAGCAAACCCAGATTGAAAAAAACGGCTTTAGAAAGACAGTCATACACACAAAACCCGAAGAGCAGGAGACTTCGAAAATTATAAAAAGAAAAAAAAAGGATCAGAATCAGACACTAGAAACAACCGAAAAGAAACTTACATTGAAAAAGTGGTCGGGTAGATAGAACTAATAGTGGCTGTATAGAGAGAGGGATTAAATTGCCATTTGAATTTATAGACAATTATAAATAGGACCAAATTAAAAGAATGTATAAATTATGAGGGTCACATTTATTGAATTTTTTAAATTAAAATTAAAATTAAATTGATTGAATGTGTAAATATGGTTGACTAAATGTGTTATTATACAAAGTTATTTAACAGTCACGTCAAGTACTTAACGGCTGGGTTACCATTGTATAACAAAACACAAAGTTTAATTGTTATTTTATAACATTTGAAAGTTTGAATATTATTTTATTTTTTTAACAAAGTTCAATTACCATTTATGAATTTTAGCCAATTCAAAAGGATAAAAAGTGGAATCTAAACTGCTACTCACTTCTGCATTTTCTCATTTCCACTATCCAATATGGCTACTTTCACCTGCTCTGCCGCCGATCTTCGTCCTCTTCTCGGCACTGCTGCCACCGCCGCTGCTGAATACATATGCAATGGCTTCGACGCTGTTTCGGATAAGTTTGTTGCCGCCGCGTATGCCATTGACAACACCTACCTTCTTTTCTCAGCCTACCTTGTATTCTCCATGCAGATTGGTTTTGCCATGCTTTGGGCCGGCTCGGTACTCGCCAAGAACACCATGAACATCATGCTTACGAATGTCCTCGATGCTGCCACCGGCGGTTTATCCTATTACCTCTTTGGCTTTGCTTTGGCCTATGGTTCTCCTTCCAATGGCTTCATCGGAAAGCAGTTTTTCGGGCTCGAAAATTTCCCTTCACCGTCCGGTGACTATAGTTACTTCCTGTATCAATGGTCTTTTGCCATTGCGGCTGCCGGAATCACCAGTGGCTCGATTGCAGAGAGGACTCAGTTTGTTGCTTATTTGATATATTCTTTTTTCTTGACTGGTTTGGTTTACCCCATTGTATCTCATTGGTTCTGGTCTGCCGATGGTTGGGCGAGCGCCGCTCGAGAAGACAACCTTTTGTTCGGGTCTGGGGTGATTGATTTTGCCGGTTCCGGAGTTGTTCACATGGTTGGTGGCATTGCCGGGCTGTGTGGCGCCTGGATTGAGGGTCCTCGCATGGGTCGATTCGACAGTGATGGCAAGCCTGTGTCGGTACGTGGACATAGCGGTACATTGGTCGTCCTAGGTACATTTTTGTTATGGTTTGGCTGGTATGGTTTCAACCCAGGTTCATTCCTCACCATCTTGAAAACTTACGGACAAACCGGTTCTTCCTTCTACGGACAATGGAGCGCCATCGGAATAACCGCCGTCACGACGACGATTGCATGAAGTTCTGCCGCTCTGACGACTCTCTTCGGAAAACGTTTGCTCACGGGTCACTGGAACATCACCGACGTTTGCAACGGTTTGCTCGGCGGGTTCGCTGCCATCACCGGCGGTTGTTCTGTTGTCGATCCGTGGGCGGCGATCATTTGCGGATTCGTCGCGTCCTGGGTGCTCATCGGATTCAACAAGCTAGCCGAGAAGTTGAAATACGACGACCCGTTGGAGGCGGCACAACTTCACGGAGGGTGTGGCGCATGGGGGATCATTTTCACCGGATTGTTCGCGAAGAAAGATTATGTAAACGAGATATACCCGGGGAAACCCGGGAGACCACACGGGCTATTCATGGGAGGCGGAGGACGGCTGTTGGGTGCACATTTGATCCAGATTTTGGTGGTGGCGGGGTGGGTGAGTGCCACCATGGAGCCATTGTTTTTGCTGCTGCATAAGCTGGGGCTTCTGAGGATCTCACCGGATGAGGAGATGGCGGGAATCGATGTGACCTGCCATGGCGGATTGGCCTATGAATTCCATGACGATAATAATAAAACAATGAAAAGTTCGTTTACGATGACAAATATGGATACTCCTACTGTTTGATTTGGATCCGAAATGAAGTTGGTTTTGATTAGATTAAGATTAAGGGGCGGTTATAGGATAAGTATTTGGATTTGTTTTTAAATTTAGTTAGCTATTCGGATTCAATTATTAACGATGATTGAAAGCCCATTTAAAACATAATTTAAAATGTGTACATATAATAAAAATAAATTAGTAGTAATTTAAATTAACCCTAAGTAGTATTATTTTTAAAATTTATATATTTTTTTATCTTGATCCCAACCAACCGAGCACATCTGAAGAGAGCCATAATCTCTTATCTACGTACGAGTAGATATCTAATTAATTAAAATATTTACCGATATCAATAAAAAATCAATGAAAAAATAATTCACTATTATATGCCTCGTTAAAAACATTTATAAGCTTAAGTAGAGAAAAAAAATATACAAAATACAATTAGAGAAACGTAAGAGAGGACTCGGAAAAATATAAAGTAGCCAAAAATACTTTTGAATCTAAAAAACCAAATTGAACTAATCTCCTACATCGGCATTCAACAAATTTCCAACTGCCATAGGAGGTACAAAATAAAGACTAATGTCTAAAATATCAGATCTAGCCTACTTTGCCAGATATTCCTAACCTTGTTGTCATTTCGGCGAATATGTTTAAACGATACCAACCAATCACGATCACATAATTAAATTTTACATTCAAATCAATTAGAAATATTTTAAACCATTATATTTGGGTTTATTTCAAATCTCGAGTCCAATAAATCAATTTAAATTTCGAGTCAAATTTATTCAGTCTAAATAGGAACCTGTTGTTTTTATGCATAAGAAAATTCTCGTATTCATGATTTCCCGTTGCATTTTATTTATTGGTTAGTTTAAAATTTTAAACTGTTTGTTTTAATTATTTTGGCAGAATGTCTGGCCAAAGATTCCGGATATCTTTAAATACAAGCAAAATTACTCGTATTAATACTCAGATTAATGCCATTTCGAATACAAAAGTTTTGAAGAATAAATCAGCTGACGTGAATGTACAAAGACACGTCACTTGCACATCTAGGTTCAAAGGCTTCGGTTTTTTTCTTATTTTTAAGATTTTGCCATGACTAATCCGGATTGATTCGCATTGTACACTTGACTTTGGTGACTGAGTCTCCTATTGAGAATTTTTTACGTATACAATATCTCAAACTCGAGACTTGCTTAAGCGATACATGTTAGAAGAATAACTGTAATTAATTTAAGTGTTTATTAATGAGTTGTTTAAGGGTCTATTAGCTTAGTTGGATTGAGTTATAAAAACTCACGTCATTGTAAAGGGCTTGACCGTTCTTAGTTTTACCATTTTACAAAAGCTTAAACAAAAAAAGCTCTCAAACTATGGTTTTTTTTCTTTCTGTTTTTAGCCCTTAAACTATGATTTGGGCAAAATAGGCCGTTAAACTATCATTTTTGGTCACTTTAAGTCTCTGAGTTATGATTTGGGCAAAATAAGCCCTTGAACTATCATTTTTGGTCACTTTAAGTCCATGGTTACAAAAATATCATTTTATAGGCTTTTTTAACATATATGAATATTTATGTTCTTTTTAAATTTTAAAATATCATGTATCAAAATAAGCCCCTAAACTATCATTTATGGTCATTTTAAGTTCAATAGTTATTTAAGTCAAAAGAAAATTATTTCGACTTATAAGATGTTGACACGTCATAAAGATTTTTTGATCAATTGATAGTTTTGGGGATTAAAAGAAAAAAATGACATAATTTAGGTACTTATTTTAACCAAAAAAATAATTTAGGGACTTAAAATAACAAAAATAATAGTTTAAAAACCTATTTTACTCAAATCATAATTTAAGGGTTAAAAGTAAAAAAAAAAATTGAAGGCTGTTTTTTTATTTAAGGCTTTTACAAAAAAAATACAATTTACTGAATATTTCATTTCATTTTCTGTTTTACTTTTCTAACTCTAATAGGCTAATACTAATCTCTAGCCGCTCTTCATATCCACCACACATCGGTCATCGGCCGCTTATCTTCTCCGTCAACTATGCCTCCGTTCTCACACGATATCATTCGTCGACGATCCTGAATTTGTCTTTTCCACTGCTCCTTCGAAGATCTTGTTCCTCGCCCTTCACGTATGCCCTCCACCACTGCTTTGATTTCAAATCTAATTCACCGATGCTGTTGATGCTTTTTAAATTGGAGTTTTGCTCTTCGTTTTCTAGCGGTTGATTTGTTCTACGATTTGAGCTTCACATCGGAGATATTGCGCCAGCATTTGACAATGTTTGTAGTTCGCGCATGTCTTGCATCTGTTGTTGATTATTTTGGTGAGATATTTTCAACTTGTTTTTTTACATCTATTGGATACTGTAATGCCCAAAATTTATGTGGTGATTAAATTGAATAAAATGGAAAATTTGAAAATTAATTCTAACCATTGATATTAAGGGCAAATTTGTCTTTTTCTTAAGCTTAAAATTAATATGAAGCCTTGGATTTAAATTAATTTTGTTAGGTTAAATCTTAGCCTCAGGTCTCGTAGGGCAAGATTGGAAAATTAAAACTTTTTAAGGGCAAAATGGGAAGTAGAGTATTTTTATAGGCATTTTGATAAACTACTAACTCAAAATCTATTTGACCATTAGATGAAGGATGACAAGAGAATTAGTTTAAAACTTTAGATTAAAGGGTAAAATAATCATTTACCTATTAAAAAAAGATATTTGTCACAAAATTTTGCTCTTCCTACACCAAAGATTGACGCGAGGCACCAAGTAAATAAGGTAAGCTTTGATTTGAATTTTTAACCCTAAATAGTTGGATTTAGGTTTAGACATGAGATGAAATGGTTCCTCTTTAAATTCTCTATCTTATGGTACCAAAATTCTATGGATTTGATAAAAGATGATCTTGAATTTTTGAAGAGAATAATTTAGGGTTTATTTGAGGTTTAAGAATTAAATTGGTTGTGTTTAGAAATTGAAAGATTAGATGATAATTAAATTTTTTCATGCTTGATTAAAGTTAAATTCTATGTAATTTTGATAGAATTGAAAGACTTAGAGTTTATGTGAAGAACTACAATTTGCTTCATGAAATTTAAGTGTGGGATTTTGAAGATAGTAATGAGTTTAGTGTAGCGATGTCCTCTTTATGTTCGCTAAAAAGTATTGTTATTATTTTGTAAAAAAACGTATTTTTATTTTGTTTGTTTTGAAAATAATGTCTTCCGTGGGAGGTTTTGCAAAAACCGTATTTTATTTAAGAACTAGAGTCGCCACCGGCCACTAAAGTAGGCCGGACACCATAAAACCAGATATTTGAAAACTGTTGAGTTCGGGAGTCGGTTACGGATGGAGAAGGATTAGCACCCCCACACCGCCCAAAATTGGTATTTTAATAATTACTGCTTTATTAATATTAAACTTTCCGGATTAAAGTGACGATTAAGTTAAAATTTAGTTATAAGTGCGAGTAAATTTTAAAAGCCTCGTTATCCGACAGTAAACGCCTAACCACCATCACTACGCCTGATACTGGCCTCGTTTACGCTCGGATAAAAGGACACCGCATTGACAATTTATATATCTCGATATGCAATCTTAGTGAGCAAAATATGAAATATGACAAATAATTTAAATACAATAAAATACAAATAAATGTTAACATAATAAAATACTAATCTAACATAAATAAAATACTAATCTAAAACATATATACATAAATATTAATCTAACTCATAAATAAAAAACAAATCTAACATAAATAAAATGCTAACATTCATAAATATTAATCTAACACATAAATAAAAACAAATTTAACATAAATAAAATATTAATATAAAACATAAATTTAAAACATAATAAATACTAATCTAAAACATAAATAAACATACAAACTAAAAAACACAATTTTAAATTAACTACTACTTCATTAAATCATAAAAATTACAACACAAATAAAAAGGAAAGAAAATATACCTAACTAGGAGCTCGAATGACGAACCCCGACTGAACCCCACCGAGATCTACCACGACCTCTCCAAAAATTAACTAGATCAGATCCAAAATAGAACTCCGATCGAACCGGTTAGGACCAAGGGCATTGCCCCGGTCCTTGGCAGCCCGAGAGCATGGCTTTCTTATTAGACACCATTGCCGGCTCCTTCTTTGTGTGAATTGCCCTCCCCCATTTCATGCCTTTATATAGGCAATTGGGGTGGGTGAAATGGCGACTGGAGTGCCCTGCTCCATGCAATTTCCTCATTTTTTTGCTTTTTAATTTAATTTTTTCACTTTTTATATTATATTTTTATTATTATGATTATTTTTTATTTTTTATTAATTTTATATTAATAATATTACTATTAAAATAATACTAATAATAATAAAACCCGGTAAAAAATGAGTGATTACAGCTGTCCCTCTTTGCTTGTTCTTGTGAAACGAGAACAAAGCAAAGATCAAAAGTACTCATTTTGACCTACTTCCTCGTTTTTGGCTTCGGAATCACGTGTTCTTCTAGAACTCTCCGCTCTTCCTTAGCTGAATCTTCAGGCTTGTAAGCTCTTCCTATATAGAACTTCGTCACCTTTCGATCTTGGAGCTACAGACTCTTCCTATATAGAACCCTTCACTCTGAAGCCTCGAGTTATGAGTTCCTCCTATATAGAACTTTTCACTCTGAGACAGTAAAGCTTGGAGTCCTTCCTATATAGAACTCTTCGCCTTCAAGGCGGCGAGTTTTTCCTATATAAAACCTTCTGCGCCACGGATAGATTCTTCCGACTGGGAGTTCCTCCTATATAGAACTGTTAGTCTTCAAACCTTGGAGCTGCCAGTCCTTCCTATATAGAACTTTTAGCTTCTGAAATCTTGTAGTTACGGTTTCTTCCTATATAGAACTTTTCACTGCGAGGGCTCAAAAATATAGGCCCTTCATATATAGAACCTTTATCTTCGAATTAGGGGTTCACGCTAAACTGGCTACCGATCTTTCTGGACTCACGCTACTAAGGCTGTCGATCTTTCTGGACTCACGCTACTAAGGCTGCCGTCATCTGGCCTCACGCTACTCCGGCTACCGTCATCTGGCCTCACGCTATTATGGCTGCCTCATCATGCCCAAATGACTTATTAATGGCCCGAAGGACTTATCACCATGCTCGAAAGACTTACTGGTGGCCCGAAGGTCTTATCATCATGCCCGAAGGACTTATTGATGGCCCGAAGGACTTAACATCTGGCTTCATGCTACTTTGGCTACCGTCATCTAGCCTCACGCTACTATGGCTGCCTTATCATGCCTAAAGGACTTATTGATGGCCCGAATGACTTATCACCATGCTCGAAAGAATTACTGGTGGCCCGAAGGTCTTATCATCATGCCCGAAGGACTTACTGATGGCCCGAAGGACTTAACATCTAGCTTCACGCTACTTTGGCTACCGTCATCTGGCCTCACGCTACTATGGCAGCAACATCATGCCCGAAGGACTTACTGACCGAAGGACGTATCACCATGCTCGAAAGACTTAATGGTGGCCCGAATGACTTACCGATGACCCGAAGGATTTAACATCTGGCTTCACGCTACTCTGGCTATCGTCGTCTGGCCTCAAGCTACTATGGCTACCGCATCATGCCTGAAGGACTTATTGATGGCCCGAAGGACTTATCACCATGCTCGAAAGACTTAATGGTGGCCCGAAGGACTTAACTCCGTGCCCAAAAGACTTACCAATGACCCGAAGGATTTAACATCTGGCCTCACGCTACTATGGCTGTCGATCTTTCTTTCTTTAATGAAATCCACTTCTTAATACTCTTTGATAATTCTTCAAGTACATATCCAAAACAAGCAAAAATTGACATGCCCCTATCTATATGATGCATGCAATGTAATGTTTTCTTTCTCCTCTTTTTTTTCCTCTTTTCTCTCTTCTCTTTTCTTTTTTCTTTTTTTCTCTTTTTCTTTCAATTTCTTCTTATTTTTTTCTTTTTCTTTTTCTTTTTCTCTTTCTCTTTCTTTTTTTCTCTTCTCCCTCTCTTTCTTTCTTTCTCTCTTTTTCTTTTTTTTCTCTTTTTTCTTTTTCTTTTTTTTCTTTTTTTCTCCATCTCTTTTTTTCTCTCTTTTTCTTTTTTCTTCTCTTTTTTCTTTCAGCCTTTTTTTATCTAAAGTCTTACACCCTGAAAAGTCGTTCCTCATATTTCTTCATCTCTTTACTTCTTCACTATATGATCTTAAATCCTCATTTGATCAATCACTTCGAATTTAGATTAACATGCTTTCAAACCTTTTGTGCGGAGGGCTTTCTTGTCTTCAGGGTTATCGCCCGTCTTCATAAATGATCTTATGGTTCTTATATTATTCTTATAAGAACCCTTGTCATATTCTTCGCTCGGAATTGCCCCATTCAACCACGAGCTCCACTACTTTGAATTTTCTGACCCATCATATAGAGCATTGATCTATTTCTAGTTACCAGGGTGAGCCAAAATGCTTCCATCCCCTGAGCTCATCCTTGATCTTCTCGTAGCATTTCGACAGGAACTAACTCTCGGCCCCTATGCTTTAAATATCATCATCATTCATTTTTTAAGTAATGCAAAAGGCAATTTACTTGTGTATATTTAAAAAAATAATGATTGTTTGAAAAAATAACAGTCATTTTGAAAATCACAACTTGGAGGGGATACCAAACATTTTGAAAACATTGTTTGGAACAAATGATAAACATCTTTTTTAAGGACCAAATATTTTAAAAAAATAATGTTTGGAGAATGGTAAACAAAATTCGAAGTATATTGCCAAACATTTTAAAAACTAATGTTTGGGGGAAATGGTAAACATCAAAACTTCGGGAGAAAATGTCAAACCTTTTAAAACATGTTTGCCCCCAAAATATCAAACACCATAGCACATCTGCTTCAAATTGCCAGAGATCAACTCTAATGAAGCGCATATTTAGAAGATCTTGACCATTGTGGAGATGTATGCAAATGTATAGTTTCTTCTTGTCTAATAGGCTTTTGAGAGGAACAACCCTACCTAGTTTCTACCCTATTTAAGGTGGCTCTCTTAATCTTGCTATCTCACCATGTCCCATCCTTCCCTCATTTGGGTGTCGATCAAGCACTTCGAAGTTTGACGTTCCTTGAAGCAAAGTTAACCCTTATAGGCGGAATGAAATCTGAAGACATTCTCATTCAACTTGGATATCTATGGATGATCAGAATGGTATTTGGGGGCTTGTAATGTAGGCCTTTGGTTTATGGTTAAGTGAAACAGTATTTCTGTACTTGTGTAACTTGGATATGCCCATTATTCATTACCTTTTTTGGATCACTCTAGACTGCCCGTTTTCGGGTTTTCACCCTAGAATTCATTTCATTTCTTTTTTACTATAGGTTGTCTTGCATTGCGGCTATGTACTGATGTTCGTTTTCTGTTCAAGAATGTTTGATCCTCCAAAACTCCTCGAAACTGAGATTTCTTGAATGAAGGACTACGAATACATTTCTGGGAATTCTTGTGATTGACACGCCCAGATGAAATGTAATTCTTTCTTATTTTCTCTTCTTTTTTATTTTCTTCTTTTTCTCTTAGATTGCTCTAGATTGTCCATTTTGGGTTTTCACCCTAAAGGCCACTTCCTTCTTTTGTACCTTCAGATCAGTGTATTTTGGTTGGATATTGATGCCAGCATGCTCAGGCAGACTACTCTTTTTCTTCATTTTCAGGATCACTCTAGACTGCCCATTTTTGGGTTTTCACCCTAGAGGTCATTTCCTTTTTCGAAATTGGCAATCTTCGGGCCGACTTGTCTTGACTTGGCTTCAATTCGAGCTTCTATACTAATTTTCAAAATTGATATTTACTTGAAATGTGGATTCCTTGTGTCTTTTGCTCATAGTTGAAGTCTCGGTCTTGTATTGTTTGATCTGTGTGTGAAGCATATACAATATTCTTTCTTTCTTTTTCTTTTTTTCCTTTTTTTTCTTTTTTTTCCTCTCTTTTTTTCTTCTTTTTTTCTCTCTCTCTCTTTTTCTTCTTCTTTTTTATTTTATTTTTCTTCTTCTTTTTTTTGTTTTGTTTTCTTCTTTTGTTTTTTGTTTTAGATTGCCCATTTTGGGTTTTTAGCCTTGAATCTCTTTTTTCTTATTCGAGTCTATAAATGTATCCTCGAATCAACACGTATCTATATTGGGTATTGATTCTATCTTCCGCTCGAAGTTAATTGCCTCTCTGCAGCTCTTCTGATATTTACTTGATCTGGATTGCTTCGGCCTTCTGATTGTCATTTCTCTTCTTTTCTTTGGTTTTTCGTTTGGACATATCCTTATTTTCAACTACTTCTTCTGATGATTTTCTGATCTTCGTATCCAATCTGTCTGCTCTCATCTCTGACTTGTGGTAAAGTAAAAGAATATCATTCGTCGTCACATTCACAGATGTCCTGGGAAAGCCTTTAGGGGGTAGAGGTTTAGGGTCAACTCTCGTTTCAAGGATCTTAAACGATAAGTTCCTGAGAAGATAAATTCCTAAAATGGGAACTGGCCATTTTCTAAACACTCGCTTTGTTCCTCTGTTAGCCTAAGTAAACTAGCAGATACTCACATTTACAGTATCCCCACAACATTCAATCTCTTCTAAATATATGCAACTTAGAGTTGATCTTTGGATCTGAAGAAAATGTATTGTTGTATTCAAAATTCGAGGACCTGGTATAGAAATGATATATACATGTCCATTCAAAAATACGTGTATATGCATATGGGAGAACAAAAACTACCCCATAAAAATAAAATGTTTAAAGAATCAAGACTGTAAAAATGCTTTCTAAATGGAAATGTGATTTTTAATTCTAAAAAATATATGTTTGAGAGTTTTTTTTCAAAGCATTAAGAATTTCTTTGTGAACTGATGGGAAAACCATAGGCTCCTCCAGACTACCTCCCGAGTACTAACTCATTCCGGTCCTTTGTAGTGTAGGATTGCATATTCTCTTATTTTTCCACCGCTGGATCAATTCTCTCGTTATGACTCCCTCGTCAACCAGCTTCTTGATTTTTTCTATTAACGACCCCAAATTTCTTAGTGTCATGCCCCGGCGCCTCAATATAGAACTCATATATACTGTATGGATCAAAACTGTGAGTGGATTAGCTGGGCGTAATCTTTATCGACCTTGAGGTAAGGTACTAACCCTTGACCAGATGAGGCCATATGTCCGAGATGGAATACTCCGAATATCTCTAAATATGTACTTGTTCAAGGAATTTTTCTCAGTGATTCGGAGTAATCTACCTGTCTTCTTCTCTTACGATCACGAGAACCTTCAAAAGTGATACCCATTTATCTCTTTCTTTCTTTCCTTCTGCTCCTAGGCATGTCTGGCCTTTTAAACTTAGGTCACATAGTGCATGTTCGATTCTTTCTCCGACTGTCATGAAGTCCTCAAAGCTGGCATTTATTTTCCCTAGCACCTTATCAAAGAAGAAATAAGAAATGTGGCATGGAAGTCACTTTCCTCTTCATCTACGGGAGGCTGCACCTGGGTCGCTAAACACAGACACCTCAAAGCACATTCCTTGAAGCTTTCATCAGGTTTCATCTCCGTACCCTGGAGATAATGACGACTTGGTGTTAGGTCCAAAGCATATCATATCACAGTAGGTCCTGCTAGACTGTCGGTGAAGTAGTGGATCGGTAATTTTTCAATGCATCCCTATATCTTTTTGAAGAATATGGTCACGTGAATCTTGGGGCATCTTGTTCTGTTATCATGCGTAAATCTAGGAATCTTTGGAATTTGGAGGAACGACCAAATCAGGGTTCAAACAGAGCTTTCTTGCATCAAAGGCATCAAACTTTTTTTTTTCTCTCTCTTTTTCTCTCGAGTCCATCTTTTAACTGCTCGAATCTTGATTTTTGAGCGTCTTCAATTCTTTTATTCACGATAAAACTCTAATTGTTATTTAGATTACCCCCAAATATTTTATGCAAGGTAATGGTAATGTTATGTAAAATATGTCATGACTGTACAATGTAATGCAATGCAATCCTAAAATATAAACATGAATGCAGTAAGGTATTGATTCCAAAAGTGATCCCCATAGAACGACGTTCATTGAGGCTAAAAGGTTTCATTATATCAGATATTAGATATTTATAGTTACTGATAAGCTTCAGTGCCTACCTTTTTAACTTCATCCAGTAGTCCGATCAGCTTGCCTCTGTGGTCCAACACTTGGTCCATGTTCTGACTAAGCCTGCCACCTTGTTGAGCCGTCTTACCTGCTCTGGTAATATCGATCTTCGGGTCTTCATCTATCCCCTGCTTAGTCTTTCACAGCTTGGAAGTTGTCCTTTCCAACTGAAGAGTGTTGGATTGTCATTGCTCTGTCGTAAACTTGTTTCTAAAACTCTTGTTAATGGCTAAGTTATTATGTAGCTCATCTCTGGAGACTGTCGTACCTATTCCCAATTTCCTCAAACTTACCTGATAACAGACTGACTTGATTATTGCTTGACTAGTTTCTCTTCTTCCAATATTCTAAGTCGTCCTTCAACTGAACAACACCGTTCATCTATTCTTTAAAGGTGGCCCAACCTGATATTCTTAAACACTCAGTAAAGCTTCTGGTGATCATTTTGCAAATTCAATTTATCCAAGTTATCTCTCTCTTATATGAGTTGGCTGAACTCGAAAGAATATCCCTCTCTGGGATGCCTCTATCTCTGATCTTCAAATTTAACTCGCTTGAGTGACCCACTTCGGTATTACTCGAACTTTGTCCTGGATATCGATTCTTCCTCGACTTTGCCCCTCGGGTAATTGTTAGCTCACTATATAATTGGGGAACTCCATCTTTGAAACCCAAAATTCTCATCGCGATAAGATCTTGAACTTGTTCCTCAGGGCCTCGCAATCCTCAATACTGTGACCCAAACTTCCTAAACGGTAACTGCCTCTAGCACGTGTGTCATAATCTCTCGGATAAGACGGTCTCTTTGCTAAAGACTTCACCGAGGTAATAAGGCTCTTCTCGATGAACATTAGGAGTAGTTCGGTGTACCTCACAGGAATCGAGATGTACTTCTTTTCATTACTTGCTTCTCGGATTTCTTCTGGACCGAGCTCTACTTTTTAAACGCCCGACTCAGATATATCTTCCGCCTGTTTATTGATGCAGATCACAAAAGGGTTCAATTTGTCGTATTTTGGCTGGCTTGGAGGTAGAATTTTGACTATCCCGCTCTCTATTTTGATTCTTAATCAATTCTTCTTTCGGTTCGATGGATCGCTTACCTTTCGTCAAAGTATTCATCTAATTCGTCACTTCTTCCCTCTGCTTCTTTCAACTCTTGCACTTTACTTTGCTCATTACCAGTATCGTGTCTGACCTGAAGTCTTCAGATGGTTCCTCTTCTATTGTCTCCGATCTTGCTATGGGACAAAACTCTGGATCCGTGCCCTCTAATATCTGACCAGACGACCCTTTGCCAATTATGAACGATTTCTGAGATTTAAGAAACCACTTCGGGAATCAATACCCTATAAATGCGAGAATGCATGCAAATGCGGTGTTGATTCTCGAACAGTCTTTAAAAAACTTTCAATAGAGAAAATGTCTGTTTGCAAGAAATTAATAAAGAATTACATGTAACAGTTGGATTTATTCTGGAGACCTTGACTTCAGAAAGCAAAACCTGTGCTCCATGTCTCGACATCGTCTTCAGAATGATGGATGACTTCGTCTTCTCCTCTTATTCTATTCCATGGACTCGTGACGTCATGATCTTTATTTTTGTGGCTTTTGAAAATGACATCAACAAGTGCATGCATAATGCAAACAAGATCTTTTCTTTTGGGTGCAAACGAATAATACGTCTAAATAGGGATGGATTCTATCGATCCTAGAGGAGTACTTTAAAACTTTTGGGGGTTTAAATTAAAATTCTCAAGGATCATTTGGTTTAAAAATTTCCCCTTTTTATTATCAAAAAGTTTTAACTTACTTAAAAAATAAAACTTTTAGGTTTCTTTTTGTTATTATTATTATTATTCTAAAAGTTTTATGAGGGAAAAAGATAGCAAAATAATAATATTTTCAAATTTTTTTAAAGGAGTTACATTAAAATCTTTGAGATTTTTACAAAAAGGTTAAATGTGAAGATTTAAAATTGGGGTTCTGCGGCCCTGACTGAATCTTCTGCGTCGCACGTGCCTTACTATCGTACCGTCTTCTTTCTTGATTGGTCTTTGCTCGGCCTAACTTGACACTGTAATATTATCGTTTCTGGCAAAGCAGACTTTTTCTATTTTGAAAGCCTTTTAATGAACTGTTCTTGAATCAACACCATGTCATGATATGCAACATGAATGCAAATAAAGACGTTGATTCCGTTGGTAATCACCCTTTCAAACGACTTTTATGAGAACTAAATGGTCCAGATTACAAAAAGGGTCCACATTACAAAAGGAGTCCCTATTACAAAAAGTCTTAATTACAAAACAAAGTTCTACACATAAGCCCTAGCTCTACCTCCTAGCTCCTCGATAGCTCTGAGCAACTTGATAAACCTTGGTGCTTCTTCCATATCCGGGGTTACAAAAGGTCGGAGAGCCGCGACTTCGGTAGCTAAGTCATTCACACACCTTGAAACTCGTTGTATGTCTACCTTCAAGGTCTCGTGTGTATACTTTTGCACTACACGCTTGCTCGGCAAATTGTTACCTCGGATCTGTTGATTAATCTCTAACCAATATCGCACGACTGGATCGATGTCGTTCTTCTTAAGACACATTTTTTTCATGATGAATGATTTTCTAAACAGGCAAACCACTTGAATCAATGCCTCTATGTAATGCAGATGCAATAATAATGCAACAAAAGTATGTGTAAAATAAAAATAAAACACAAAAAGAAATGAGTTAGTACCGGATAAAAATAATAAATACATAAATAAAAGGACAAATTAAATAAGGTAAACAAACAAAACAATCTTATTTATCCCGTCTAAAACACCTAAGGTTATCTGCATGGCTCTAAAGGGGTGGGTTTCTATATGTTCTCTACATGCAGTGTTGGTGCTAAGAGGTACCCGAACTGTCCTTGTTGTCCCCTACTAAGGGTAGTAAGGCCCCCGATCATCACCCATTATAGGCTTCTTTCAACCGGGTTCAATTTAGGGGGACCCATTCGCTTATGCCTACACGAAGGAACGATATCCTTATGAAAGCATAAGGTACTCGAGCCCCGAAGGTACTTGCTAGGCCTACACGGAGGAACGATATCCTCACGAAAGCATTAGTGTTTCCCCCCACTTAAAAAAGACGGGTTTATATGCCAAATTTTAAATGCGTTAAAATAAACGCGCAATTATAACCGAATGTTAATTTAATAGTCACTTTAATCCGAAACTTCTAATATTAATAAAGCAGTAGTTATTTAAAAAGCTTGACTCTCATTTTGTTCTTGAAAAAAACAAAAATTGGTCCCCAGCAGAGTCGCCATCTGTAGCGATGTCCTCTTTATGTTCGCTAAAAAGTATTGTTATTATTTTGTAAAAAACGTATTTTTATTTTGTTTGTTTTGAAAATAATGTCTTTCGTGGGGGGTTTTGCAAAAACCGTATTTTATTTAAGAACTGGAGTCGCCACCAGCCATTAAGGTAGGTTGGACACCATAAAACTAGAGATTTGAAAACTGTTGGGTTCGGGAGTCGGTTACGGATAGAGAAAGATTAGCACCCCACACCGCCCAAAATTGATACTTTAATAATTACTGCTTTATTAATATTAAACTTTCCGGATTAAAGTGACGATTAAGTTAAAATTTGGTTATAAGTGCGAGTAAATTTTAAAAGCCCCGTTATCCGAGAGTAAACACCCAACCACCATCACTACGCCTGATACCAGCCTCGTTTACGCTCGAATAAAAGGGCACCGCATTGACAATTTATATATCTCGATATGCAATCTTAGTGAGCAAAATATAAAATATGGCAAATAATTTAAATACAATAAAATCAAATAAATTTTAACATAATAAAATACTAATCTAACATAAATAAAATACTAATCTAAAACATACATACATAAATATTAATCTAACTCATAAATAAAAAACAAATCTAACATAAAT
The DNA here is from genome assembly GCA_019671005.1 of Hibiscus mutabilis. NCBI lineage: Eukaryota > Viridiplantae > Streptophyta > Magnoliopsida > Malvales > Malvaceae > Hibiscus > Hibiscus mutabilis. The sequence goes on from CM033723.1 coordinate 42,830,836, forward strand.
AAAATGCTAACATTCATAAATATTAATCTAACAAATAAATAAAAACAAATTTAACATAAATATAATATTAATATTAAACATAAATTTAAAAGTAATAAATACTAATCTAAAACATAAATAAACATACAAACTAAAAAACACAATTTTAAATTAACTACTACTTCATTAAATCATAAAAATTACAACACAAATAAAAAATGAAAGAAAATATACCTAACTAGGAGCTCGAATGACGAACCCCAGCTGAACCTCACCGAGATCTACCACGACCTCTCCAAAAATTAACTAGATCGGATCCAAAATAGGACTCCGATCGAACCGGTCCTTGGTAGCCCGAGAGCATGGCTCTCTTATTGGGTACCACTGCCGGCTCCTTCTTTGTGTGAATTGCCCTCCCCCATTTCATGCCTTTATATAGGCAATTGGGGTGGGTGAAAAGGCGACGTGGAGTGCCCTGCTCCATGCAATTTCCTCCTTTTTTGTTTTTTAATTTAATTTTTTTATATTATATTTCTATTATTATGATTATTTTTTATTTTTTATTAGTTTTATATTAATAATATTACTATTAAAATAATACTAATAATACTAAAACCCGGTCAAAAACGAGTGATTACATTTAGTAAAGTCAAAGATTTAATTTGAGATATTGGAGGAGTTAAATATCTCAACTATGATTTGAAGGAGTTTTGTAGAATTTATTCCTGAAATGGTGTCTAAGACTTGAATTAGTTCTAATATGTGCTCTTGATTATATTTGCTATGTATGTGGTGCAAATGAAGCATCCAAGCAAATAGAAGATCAAGGAAATTCAAAAAAAAAAAAGGAAAGCAAGGTTGGCAAAATAGTGGAGGTGAGTGCATATTTATCTAAGGTAAAGAAAAGCTAGATAAGATCGCCCACATGCTTATAATGTGAATAAAGGATATATTACCATTTAATAGATTAACTAGTTCGAGTATAAATTTATTTATTAAGAGTATGAACTGCCCTAATATGTTTATTGATAGCTTGACTTAATAAATTATCTTATGATATTGTTATTATGCCCAAATTATATGATTAAGAGTTTGTTGGTGCAAATGGTATACCATGGGTCTAGCAGCTACATGTTCAGCACTTCGGTGCTATAGGAACACTATTGTGCTACAGGAGTACTTCGGTACTACAGGTTATCAGCACTACGGTGCTAGAGTTATATGCTTGGAGACTTAAAAATTATTTGACTCTTAGACACTTTGTGTCGTTCACGGGTTTTATACTCATAGGGCTTTGTGCTCGTCAACTCGTGTACAAATATCTATGTTGAATTTGGGCTATAATGTAAATGAATTGAATATGTCAGGTTAATAGTGTTGGAAGCTTAACCGGATCAACCGGAAAGGAACTGGTTATTGATTCTTGACTATACAATATTTTGGGCACTTATTAATATTATAATTGTTATTATGCTTTATCAATATTATTTTTGATAATGTTTATGCCTCACTAAGTTCGTACTTAGAGTGTGTTTGTTATTGTGCACGCCTAGGTAAACAAGTTGGAGTAAGCACGAAGAGATCTGCATCATTTTGGAAAACATACAAGGAGTATAAATAGTAATGACATCTTACCTTTTAGTTGGTAAAATTAGTGGCATGTATAATAGTAAAAAGAAATGAAATGTTGGTAAATGGCCTCTTATGTATTTTGTGGTATGTGATACTAGACTAGATAAAGTATAATTAATCTAATAAAATGGTTATGATATGTACTTGGTTTAGATTATTAATAACCTATAATTAATATGTATAGTAGCTTAAGCATAAATCTTGTAATAAATTTAGTTTGGCTAGAACATAAAAGCTTTAAGTGTTTGTAGCGATATCCCTTTTTCTTTCTATCGCTAAATAAAAACGTGGATTTTTCGAAGGGGGTTTGAAAGGTGTTTGTGATTCTTTTGGATATAAAATATTTATTCCGTGGGGTTTAAAAAAACCTCATAAAAAAATGGAGTCGCCACCGGCCACTTAGGTAGGCCGGACACCATAAAACCAGAGATTCAAAAAGACAGGGTTCGGGAGTCGGTTACGGATGGGGAAGGATTAGCACCCCCACACCGCCCAAAATTGGTACTTTAATAATTACCGCTTTATTAATATTGGATTTTCCGGATTAAAGTGACGATTATTTTAAACTTCGGTCATAATTGCGAATTAATTTTAAGGGTCCCCGTTGCGAGAATAAACGCCCAACCACTATCACTACGCTTGATATGGCCCGTTTACGCTCGGATAAAAGGACACCGCATTAACAAGTTATAAATCATATGCAATCTTAGTGGCAAAAATATAAAACATGGCAAAATATTTAAATATAATAAATATTGACATAACAGAATATTAATCTAACATAGATGATATTCTAGACTAAAACATGCATATATACATATTATTCTAAATAATAGATAATAACAACTTTAACAAAGCAGAATAACAAGGTAGGAATAATTAAGTATATAGACGAACAAATATTAAAAAAAAGACATACATGCTATTAATAAAACATATTTCAACATATATGAACAATATATTATACGTAAAAGAAGACACACTAACACGTAACCTAAAAGCCAAGAAAACATACAATACGTACAAAAATACAATAACATGTCTGTTTTTCTGAGTCAAATAGAACCTAACATGCTTTAATGCGAATAATAGGATAAAAAACATGACTATCATAAGCTTAACACATATATACCTATAAACATAAAATACGAGTCATATGTGAGGGACATAAAATAAAATAATAGGATATCAATATATACGGTTTATAATACGAACATGAATATTTACAAAGAATACATGGTGAAATGAAAGAAAAACAAAAGTCGTTAAGCGAAATTAAAGAACAATAATATGTAATTTAGGGACGAAATTGTGAAACAAACAAAACCTAAAAGGACCAGAATTGTAATTAGACCAAGGGGCAGACTCAAAATGAAAAATTCAAAAACGCGGGATGGTTAAGGGCGTAATTTTACCATTCAAAAACTGGTTTGGTGTAATTTAAGGACTAGATTGTAAACTTTTGAAATATCAGGGGGACTGGGATTGTAATTATACCATGCGGCGAGACAAAAACGAAAATGTTGAAAACGCGGGATGGTTAAGTGCGTAATTTACCCATTTATTAAAATAATAATAACTATAAAAGCCCCCTTTTAAGGCCGAAAACAAAATTTTGGTCATTCGTTCATTTTTCTGGTTTTGGTAAGAACCACGTTCTTCATTTTCTCTCCCTTGTTCTTCTGAAACCCAGAATCCGGCGGTCGACCGCCGTGTTCTCCGCCGCCGGCCGCCGCTAACCGGTGCCGACGAGCCTCCAAAATACACCAAAACAACCCCCTTGTCATCCTCTATATGAATCCTAGGTTGGATTCAGAGGATATACCTCTATTTGCCCTAGATATAGGAAATACGAACCAAAAAATATTTTTTTAAAACCAAAACAACACTACAAAGGGTCTTCTCCTCCCTTTAGTTCACCAGATCTAGCTTGTAAAAGCCGAAAGGCTTATCACTGAGGAAGGGAAGACCCACAAACGACGCTGGTAAGACTACTCTCCTCTTTTATTTCTTTTTTTTCGTATATGCATATAAAGAAAACAAGAAAGAAAAAGAGACAAAAATTTACCACTGGACTGTCTTTTGATTATCTCGGATGTTTACAACTTTCAGATTTTTTTGTATTACAAGATCTCTGTTCTCCTTTTTTTTTGTTCTTACTCTCGTTTTTTTTCCCTCCTCCCCGTTACAAAAGTTCTCGTTTCATATATATTATTGCCTCTGTTTTTGTTGCAAGTTGCATCTTCCTTTTTTCAGATCTGAACTGACACTTTTGCTTGTTGTCTTTGGCATAATCTGAACACGGGGACTGAATATCGGCGCGGTGGCGATATGGACGATACGCCGTGACCAGACAGCGTTCTCGGCCGTTAGATCAAATCTGATCTAGCGGTCGAGATGGCTTGAAGAACGATCGGCTGGATGAAGCCTCGATTTGATGAGGCGGCGATTTCGCCACGTGGAGCTCTGCGATCGAGGAGTCGAGCGCGTGGATCTTACGCGCGCGTGGGATATTAAAGCGTCGTAGCGTGACCCACACGCGCGTGGCACTCGAGCGGTCCATACGTGTGGAACACGCGCTGGCGAATATTTTTGACCTCTGGTTTGCATCGTGGCCGTTGGATCAGATCTTGATCCAACGGCCCTGATTCCTGCATTGTAATTAGATGAGATTTGATTTGGGCCAACCGGGCCTTGTAATTGAATTTGTAATTGGGTGTAAATTTATTTGGGTTTAATATATTTAATTCTTTTCATTTTGTCAATAATAATAATAATAATATAATTATAAAAATAATACATATACATACGAAAATGTATACTTATATTATACAATCATTAATTAATATAATATTATTCGGTATACGTCGTACGTATAATCATTAACATAACATCTATATATTAATCAAATACGCTCATACTCTAGATACATACGCGACATACATACACCCTAATACGTATACATACATAGCTTATAATGTACATGCACACACTACCTTATATTTATATTATTAACATTCATATATAATAAATATACATGCAATATGTATTTAAAAATGAAAAATGAGTGATTCTGATTTGCCCCTCTTTGCTTGTTCCCATGGAATGGGAACAAAGCAAAGATTCATAAGCACTCATTTTTATCGACTTCCTGTTTGTAGCTTTGGAAAAACGTGTTCTTTTGGATATCTCCGCTCTTCCTTGGCTGAATCTTCAGGCTCGAAAGTTCTTCCTATATAGAGCTTCGTCATCTTCCGATCTTGGGGCTACAGGTTCTTCCTATATAGAACCCTTCACTTCGAGATTGTAAAGCTTGGAGTCCTTTCTATATAGAACACTTCGCCTTCAACGCTGGTTTCTCCTATATAAAACCTTTTGCGCATTGATGGATTTTTTCATTTGGGAGTTCTTTTTGAGATTTTAGATTTAGGGTTCTCTCTCTATGGAACTTTTCACTGGGGCTTGAAAATGCAGGTTCATTTTTTTTTCTTTTTACGAGGCTGTTGTCATTTTTGGACCTACGCTACTAAGACTGCCGCATCATGCCCGAAGGACTTACTGATGACCCGAAGGATTTAACACCATGCTCGAAAGACTTACTGATGGCCCGAAGGACTTAACATCGTGCCCGAAGGACTTACCGATGACCCGAAAGATTTAATATCTGGATTTGACGCCGACATGGCTATTGTTTTATGGGGACTCACGCTGATATGCTGCCACATCATGCCCGAAGGACTTGCGATGACCGAAGGATTTAACACCACGCTCGAAAGACTTTGCGATGACCCGAAGGATTTAACATCGTGCCCGGAAGGACTTACCGATGCCCCGAAGGATTTAATATCTGGATCGACGCCGACATGGTTGTTGTTTTATGGGGACTCACGCGGATATCTTTGCCACATCATGCCCAAAGGACTTACCGATGACCCGAAGGATTTAACACCACGCTCGAAAGACTTATCGATGGCCCGAAGGACTTAACATCGTGCCCGAAGGACTTACCGATGACCGGAGGATTTAATATCTGGATCGGCGCGCCGACTTGGCTGTTGTTTTATGGGGACTCACGCGGATATGCTGCCACATCATGCCCGAAGGACTTACGATGACCCGAAGGATTTAACACCACGCTCGAAAGACTGCGATGGCCCGAAGGACTTAACATCGTGCCCGTGCGAGGACTTACCGATGACCCGAAGGATTTAATATCTGGATCCGCGCCGACATGGCTGTTGTTTTATGGGGACTCACGCGGATATCTTTGCCACATCATGCCCGAAGGACTTACGCGATGACCGAAGGATTTAACACCACGCTCGAAAGACTTAATGATGACCGAAGGATTTAACATCGTGCCCGAAGGACTTACCGATGACCCGAAGGATTTAATATATCGGATCGACGCCGACATGGCTGTTGTTTTATGGACTTTGGTAAATTCTTGATAATTCTTCAAATACTGTTTAGGAACAAGCAAAATTGACATGCCCCTATCTATATGATGCATGTAATGTTATGATTTCTTTCTCCTTTTTTTTTCTCTTTTCTTTGTTAATCTTATGTCACGAAAAGTCATTCTTACGATTTCTCTATTTCCTTTCCTTTTGCGGTATGCTCAATTTTGATCTTTATTTTGTCAAATTTTGCTCAATGGGCATCTGCTTTTGTTCGTTTTGCACGATCACCCGCTTTCTTTCTTCTTGGGTTTTACATGCGCTTCAGCGACAAACATTATATCATGCGTGTGCGAGGATTCTTACTATTCTTTACATTTCAGTATTGCCCCATTCGATCGTGCTCGGCTATCTTCCAGTTCTTTTGACCCAATATTCTGAATATTTGTTAATTTCGTCATCGTGGTGAGCGAAATGCTTCTTAACCTCAATCTTCTTGTTCCTCTTGACAGACACCATTCATCGATCTCTGTGCTTTAATTCTTTGGAGACTCAATGTTTACTTTTTTACCGTTCCCTCACTTTGTAAGCTCATTCTTGTCCTGTTTCGTCCTTCATTTTCTTGAACCAAACAAGGCATCATGGCTGGAATTCGCTTCTTGTTCTTGAGCTGTCTGACACCTATACCTCTGTTATCATCTTCATTCTATGCATTGTGAGGTTATTTCTGATTAGGGGCTTCAATAGTATCCGCCTCCTTGTGTTCTGGATCTTACCCCTGAAGTAATACATGGAAATTTTTGTTGCTTTAACTTGTCAATTTGCTGATTAGTGTTCCAATGAAGGGTATCATTTAGATTAACGTACAAGATTTTGAAAACACATCATAGGAGCTCTGGATATCATGTGCAAGAGTGGCTTAGATTCAACCACTTGGTAATTCCAAAGATGTGAAATCTTCCCTGGTGACTCGGTTCATCCTCATGATTACCGCGTTGCTGCAGAGTGCTACTCTTTCTCAATTCTCATTATCTACTCCGCCCTCAAAAGGGTAGGCTTGTATAACCACTCGAGCGCAGAAATATTACTCTAGGAATAAAGTTCTGGGTGGTGCGAGTCTTAATTTTTTCATGATATCGCCTTTTTTCTTTTTCATTTTTTTCATCTTTTCATCATTTTTTGCTTTCTTTTTTTCTTTTTTTTTTACTTTTATCATTATTTGAGGAAATCAATTCGTCACAGTCTTTTGTCTTGAGGACAACGATGGAGCAAACAACACTGCCCCAAGTTACTCGGCATAGTCACGATTTGAAAATATTACCATCACTCATGAAGCTAAGGTTTCTTGAATTGGATGATATATCTCCACCCTATCGCTTCAGCGGAGTGCCCCAAAATTTCCATACTCTTATCCGAACAAGCCTATTACCAGGTTTCGAACATAGGAGTACTTTTTATTATTATTTTCTCGTTTTCATTTTCTTTTTTTTCTTTTTCTTTCTTCTCTTTTTCTCTTCCTTTTTTGTTTTGTTTCTTCTTTACTACCTAGAAGATTATGCCTAGAGTTTCAATTTCCAGCAACTCTACATGGTTGACATTTAGAGCTTTTTCGTCCTTGAATATCATCGAAAGAGTAATAATCTCGCTTTGCTGACCAGAGTCCGGTGGGGAAGATCACACATCATCGTTGTCACGACATCTATCTAATGTCACATCTTGCAATTGATATCCAGCGTCCTACAACGACGAGAAAATATCTATGTGCTTTCAAAAACATTATATGTTAAGCGAAATGTGTTTCTTATTGAAAGTAAAAACCAACAAACATGCCCCATCACAAAAGATCTTTGCCACATGGGGGTCACATAGAGTTGATCACTTGTATTACTTCAGGAAGGTATTTAATGTAGAGACATCTATGGCTTCTTCAGCACTATGTAGATTTGATTCTCATCCTTGGTCTTCCACTGCTTGATCAGCTCTTGCGTCAGGGTTCCATCATTGACCAGCTTCTTGATTTCATCCAGTAAAGGTCTACATTTTCTGGTGGGATACCCCGGTGCCCCCATATGGAATTCGCATGTGCTACTCGAGTCAAAACTATGGGCATACAGATCAAGTGCACTCTTCATCGGCCTAGGAACAAGATAGTGACCCTCTACCAAATGAGGCCAAATGTCTGAAATAGATATTCCAAACACTTCCAAATTTGCGCTTGTCCGAGGAATTTTCCTTGATGACCCCGATTTGTCAGTCTGTCTTCTTCTTTTATGGCCACGCGAACCCTAGAGATGACACTCATTTACGTCTCCATCCTTATCTATCTTATCTTCGATTCGGTCCTTAGACTTAGATCCCAATTTTCCTTCTTTGACTGCGTATTCTATCCTCTCTCCAATCGTCATGAAATCTTCGAATCCGCTTCTCGATTTCTCCAATATCACATCGAAGAAGGGAGAGGGAAGCGTTGCATGAAATATGGGAGTCAACTCTTCTTCCGCTATAGGGGGCTGGACTTGGGTCGCCAGACATCGCCACCTTAATGCATATTCCCTGAAGCTTTCATTTGGCCATATTTTCTCATTCTGAAGAAACTGTCGACAGGGTGCTAAATCCAAAGCATATTTGTAGTGATCCAATAAGGCATTAGCGAGGTCACCCCATGACCTAACTTGGTTTCTGTTCAAACGGTTATACCACACTGCTGCTGGTCCTGTCAGGCTATCATGGAAATGGTGGATCAACAATTCTTCGTTATTCATGTATCCTTCCATTTTTCTACAAAACATGGTTAAGTGAATCTTCGGGCAGCTGGTTCCGTCATACTACGCAAATGCGGGAACCTTGAAATCTGGAGGAATGACCAAATCAGGGACTAGGCAGAGTTCCCTCGTATTGAAGACATTTATCTTCTCTTTCTTCTTAAGCTCTTTCTCGATTTTTTCTTCTAACTGGTCAAGCCTCGACTCTTCAATTCGTTTCATTTTCCGATTAATTCTGCCATCGAACCCCATGTATTAAATGATGAAGTGCCATGTGATGATAAAACAATGCAAAAATGTGATGCAAATGCAATGCATGAATGCAATAAAGCATTGATTCCGCAAGTGATTTGTCCTTATAGGACATCTTTCATTCAGACCAAAAGGTTTCATTACATCTGGTATTAGGGTTTTACAGATATCGGTGAGCCCTGGCACCTAATGTCTTGACCTCATTCAATAGTCCCGTCAGTTTTCCTTCGCGGTCCAATGCCGGATCCATATTCTGGCTTATTGGTGCTGCTGCATCGGCTAAATCTGCTATCTGTTGAGCTGCTTGTCGGGCTTGAGTCGTAACCATCTTCATGTCCCGGTATTTCTCCTGTATTGTTTGCTCGGCCTTTTGTAGCGTAACGGTCATTGCCCCAGCACGGATCTCACTGGTATGTAAAGCAGTCTCGAGCCTCACTATCTGTTCTTTGAGTGCTGCGTTTTCCATTTGGAAGGCTTGTGATTCATTCCTTTCCTGGTGTAGACTTGATTTCAGGATATCTTCCATGGCCAGACTGCTATCCAACTCATTTTGGAGAAAATCGCGTTGGCCTTCAGCTTCTTCCAGCTTCTTTGATAATGATCTGACTTTATTCTTACTATTCTTGCATTTCTGCTTCCAGCATTCTGAACCGTTCCTCAGCTGAATCATACCATTGACCCACTCTTCCGCTGTGTCACCCAGACCGAAACTCTTGAATTCAAAGTGCAGCTTCTGGTACTCGTCTTGTACATTCTTTGATTTCATACTCAGATTATGCCTCTCATGCTCGAGCTGGTCGTGATTGTGTGCGAATTCATCTTCTAAGACACTTTTATTCTTGGTTCCTAACTTTATCCCGCTTAAGTGATCCACTCATGTGTTATCCGAACCTTGGGCTCGGTATTGACCTTCCTTTGACTTTGCCCCTCGGGCAATGGCTGGCTGGTTGAAGAATCGGGGTTGTCCATCTTCGAAACCCAAAATTCCCATTCTGATAAGATCTTGAACTCTGTCCTTCAGGGCCCTACAATTTTCAGTGTGATGACTCGAATCGCCTATGTGGTAGCTGCACCAGACACGACTATTATAATCTTTCGGATAAGGAGGTTTTCTTGGTACAGACTTCATTGGTATGATAAGGTTCCTTTCGACAAGCAACGGAAGTAACTCGGTGTATCTCATGGGTATAGGATAATGTCTTCCGATGTCATTAGATTCTCGAACTTCCCCTGGTTTTGCCTCTGTTCCCTGGGTATCTTCCCCAGATATATTACTTGTCTGCTCTTGAGATTGATCACAAAGGGATTCGATTTGTTATATTTAACGGTGTTGTCTATTTTGACATTCTGACCATTTTGTTCCACATTCTGTTCCCCGACCGAATCTTTTCTGAGTTCGACATGCTGCTTGCCTTTCATCATGGCATTCATCTGGTCCATCATCTCGGACATCTGCTTCTTTAGTTCTTGTATTTCGTCTGTTTGTCATCAGGATTGACGCTGCTTACCGAATCTGTTCTGGTGTCCTTAAATGGTTCTTCTTCGGCTGTCACTGTCCTAGTCTTGGGATGGAACTCTGGAATTGGACCCCCTTCCTTCAGGTCAAAAAACCTTTGGTCCATCATGAACAATCTTCTATTAAGAGAAATCACTCGGGAATCAATGCCCTGTCTAATGCGAATGCAATGGTATGCAAAAACAAAGCAAAAGAAAACAAGTCAGTACCGGATAAAAATGATAAGTACATAATAAAAGGGCAAATTAAATGCGATAAGCAAATAAGGCAATCCTATTTACATTCCATCTAAGACACCTAGGTTATCCGCATGGTTCTAACAGGGTGGGTTTCTACGTGTTCTCTACATGCAGTTTTGGTTCTAGGAGGTACCCGAATTGTCCTCGTTGTCCTCTACTAAGAGTAGCAAGGCCCCCGATCATCACCCATTATAGGCTTCTTTCAACCGGGTTCAACTCAGGGGGACCCATTCGCTTATGCCCGCGTCTGAAGGCGATATCCTTACGAAAGCATAAGGTACTCGAGCCCCGAAGGTACTTGCTAGGCCCATACGGGAGAACGATATCTCCACGAAAGCATTAGCGTTTTCCCCCCACTTAAAAAGACGGGTTTATATGCCATATTTTAAATGCATTAAAATAAACGCGCAATTATGACCGAATGTTAATTTAATAGTCACTTTAATCCGGAACTTCCAATATTAGTAAAGTGGTAATTATTTTAAAAGCTTGACTCTCATTTGTTTTTGAAAAACAAAAAATTGTCCCCATCGGAGTCGCCATCTGTAGCGATATCCCTTTTTCTTTCTATCGCTAAATAAAAATGTGGATTTTTCGAAGGGGGTTTGAAAGGTGTTTGTGATTCTTTTGGATATAAAATATTTATTCCGTGGGGTTTAAAAAAACCTCATAAAAAATGGAGTCGCCACCGGCCACTTAGGTAGGCGAACACCATAAAACCAGAGATTCAAAAAAGACGGGGTTCGAGAGTCGATTTACGGATGGGGATGGATTAGCACCCCACACCGCCCAAAATTGGTACTTTAATAATTACCGCTTTATTAATATTGGATTTTCCGGATTAAAGTGACGATTATTTTAAACTTCGGTCATAATTGCGAATTAATTTTAAGGGTCCGTTTGCGAGAATAAACGCCCAACCACTATCACTACGCTGATGATCTGCCCCGTTTACGCTCGGATAAAAGGACACCGCATTAACAAGTTATAAATCATATGCAATCTTAGTGGCAAAAATATAAAACATGGCAAAATATTTAAATATAATAAATATTGACATAACAGAATATTAATCTAACATAGATGATATTCTAGACTAAAACATGCATATATACATATTATTCTAAATAATAGATAATAACAACTTTAACAAAACAGAATAACAAGGTAGGAATAATTAAGTATATAGACGAACAAATATTAAAAAAAAGACATACATGCTATTAATAAAACATATTTCAACATATATGAACAATATATTATACGTAAAAGAAGACACACTAACACGTAACCTAAAAGCCAAGAAAACATACAATACGTACAAAAATACAATAACATGTTGTTTTACGAGTCAAATAGAACCTAACATGCTTTAATGCGAATAACCGGATAAAAACATGACTATCATAAGCTTAACACATATATACCTATAAACATAAAATACGAGTCATATGTGAGGGACATAAAATAAAATAATAGGATATCGATATATACGGTTATAATACGAACATGAATATTTATAAAGAATATAGGACTGAAATGAAAGAAAAACAAAAGTCAGTGGCAGAAATTAAAGAACAATAATATGTAATTTAGGGACGAAATTGTGAAACAAACAAAACCTAAAAGGACCAGAATTGTAATTAGACCAAGGGGCAGACTCAAAATGAAAAATTCAAAAACGCGGGATGGTTAAGGGTGTAATTTTACCATTCAAAAACTGGTTTGGTGTAATTTAAGGACTAGATTGTAAACTTTTGAAATATCAGGGGGACTGGGATTGTAATTATACCATGCGGCGAGACAAAAACGAAAATATTGAAAACGCGGGATGGTTAAGTGCGTAATTTACCCATTTATCAAAATAATAATAACTATAAAAGCCCCCCTTTTAGGCCGAAAACAAAATTTTGGTCATTCGTTCATTTTTCTGGTTTTGGTAAGAACCACGTTCTTCATTTTCTCTCCCTTGTTCTTCTAAAACCCAGAATCCGGCGGTCGGCCGCCGTGTTCTCCGCCGCCGGCCGCCGCTAACCGGTGCCGACGAGCCTCCAAAATACACCAAAACAACCCCCTTGTCGTCCTCTATATGAATCATAGGTTGGATTCAGAGGATATACCTCTATTTGCCCTAGATCTAGGAAATACGAACCAAAAAATATTTTTTTTAAACCAAAACAACACTACAAAGGGTCTTCTCCTCCCTTTAGTTCACCAGATCTGGCTTGTAAAAGCCGAAAGGCTTATCACTGAGGAAGGGAAGACCCACAAACGACGCCGGTAAGACTACTCTCCTCTTTTATTTCTTTTTTTTTCGTATATGCATGTAAAGAAAACAAGAAAGAAAAAGAGACAAAAATTTACCACTGGACTGTCTTTTGATTATCTCGGATGTTTACAACTTTCAGATTTTTTTGTATTACAAGATCTCTGTTCTCCTTTTTTTTGTTCTTACTCTCGTTTTTTTTTCCTCCTCCCCGTTACAAAAGTTCCCGTTTCATATATATTATTGCCTCTGTTTTTGTTGCAAGTTGCATCTTCCTTTTTTCAGATCTGAACTGACACTTTTGCTTGTTGTCTTTGGCATAATCTGAACACGGGGACTGAATTTCGGCGCGGTGGCGATATGGACATTCTGCCAGCGGCCAGACGCGTTCTCGGTCGTTAGATCAGATCTGATCTAACGGTCGAGATGGCTTGAAGAACGATCGGCCTGGATGAAGCCTCGATTTGATGAGACGGCTTTAGATTTCGCCACGTGGAGCTCCGCAGTCGAGGAGTCAGAACGCGTGGATCTTACGCGCGCGTGGGATATTAAAGCGTCCGCGCGTGGCACTCGAACGGTCCATACGTGTGGAACACGCGCCTGGCAGATATTTTTGACCTCCTGGTTGCATCGTGGCCGTTGGATCAGATCTTGATCCAACGGCCCACAGTTACCTGCACATTGTAATTAGATGAGATTCAGATTTGGGCCAACCGGGCCTTGTAATTGAATTTGTAATTGGACTGTAAATTTATTTGGGTTTAATATATTTAATTCTTTTCATTTGTCAGCCCAATAATAATAATAATATAATTATAACAGTAATACATATACATACGAAAATGTATACTTATATTATACAATCATTAATTAATATAATATTCTGGTATACGTACGTATAATCATTAACATAACATCTATATATTAATCAAATACGCTCATACTCTAGATACATACGCGACATACATACACCCCTAATACGTATACATACATAGCTTATAATGTACATGCACACACTACCTTATATTTATATTATTAACATTCATATATAATAAATATACATGCAATATGTATTTAAAAATGAAAAATGAGTGATTACAGTGTTGTGACATCCTCTGTATGTATTCGGAGACGAAATACATGTAGGGGTGTTACAGATATTGTCACATTCGTATTTGCAACTGAATCTGGACAGTACTCCCTTCTCAGTCTTGCTTGAATCATGAGGTTCCTTGAGAATTGGTTTCCTTCAATCGGAGTAGCCCATTGCTTAAACAATTGATTTTGTTGTTTTCTAATCTGGTTTAGCTCTATTGTTAATTGAGGACTGCATTAGATTTCGTTTGTATATCATATTATTCAAGGATCAAGACATTCTGCCAAGGTCACTCATAGTGATTTGAGTTCAATAATGTCTTGTTGAATGCTAATTGGATGAAAGTTAGTCTAGTGATCCACTGGTGCGTTCGTTGGGTCCATGATTTAATTGGTATTTTGATGAGGTGGTTCACTCGATATCTATCAATTTGTTGCTGGTTCAATTGGTTTGTTCTTTATACCAGTTTTTAATAGTGGTGAGAAAGTGAAACAGATTACATGTTTAACCCAGTTTTGCATTGTGAAAATTCTGCTTCAATCTCTATTGTTTCATTACTGGGGTAATTCGAATTTTGAGAGTGGTTACAAGCTTGAATGAGCATTACATTTGGAGCAACATTAGGTTCCGGTGGCAACAACATATTACTGATATTATTCTACATGAGTTTTCTGGTTCGTGATTCCTTTGGTTTTGGTTAGCTTTGGAATAGTGGTTCATGTATTCAGTGATTTTGTTCTTACGTTGAGGCAATGTCCTCCAACTGTTGTTGATGTGATTGTTTAAGGCATTTACTGCCTAGGATGTATTCATTCTTGTTGTTCAATAGAAAAAAGATGCAAACATTAAAGGAAGTAAGAAGAAGAAGAAAGGAAGCTGGAAAAAAAAAAGCTTTTTTCCAGTACATTATTAATGGATGCAAATGTAAACATAGCAGATTAGATGTTCAAGAAAAAGTATATGTAGAGTTGCTGATCAAGAAGTAGAGGAAGAAAAAAAGCTAAAAAAAATAAGCTCCTTTCTAGTACACTGTCAAACAACAGATGTACCAGTAAAATTATTAGCTGATCATACATTCAAGGAAAGAAAGAAACGAATACTGATCAAGCTATTAGCAGCTTTCAAAAGCTGAAAATATAAAATTGAAAAACAAAAAGGAAATTGAGAAAGAAGAGCAAGAAAAGATAAATGCTTGGATGAAGAGGGGTGAAGGAAGAAAGAAAAAACGTTTATTATTTACAATTCTTTTGTTGTTGTTTGAGACCAGCTCACAATTCCATCTCGGCTCATCGTTTGGAGAAGTTTAAAAGGTTGGGAAAGCAGGGAGAATATTAGAAGAATAATTGTAATTAATTTAAGTGTTTGTTAATGAGTTGTAATTAGTTAGTTGGGTCAATTAAGAGTTTGTTAGCTTAGTTGGATTGGGTTATAAAAACCCACATCTAGGGCTTGACCGCTCTTAGTTTTACCATTTTACAAAGGCTTAAATAAAAAATAAGTACCCAAAGTATACTCTTTTTGAACTTTAGGTCCATAAAGTATTTTTTTATAAAAATAGGTGCCTAAAGTTTCAAAAGTTAGAATTATAGAAGCACGGCTGTTAAAAAAACCATTAGCCATTAAAAATGCAACACGTGGCATTTTTAATTTCTTTAAATTATTATTTTTTTAATAATTAAAAATTTTACAAAAAAATCTTAAAATTTTAATTTTTTTTAAAATAGTCCCTAAATCCCTAAAAATCTCCAAATTCGAAACCCTCAAATTCTCACCACCACCGTCCCTTCCCTTTCAGTCGCCGAACCCAGCCGACCATTTCCCCTCACTCACCGTTGCCAAAAATCGGCGAACGGTGTGCCAACGAGAACGTCGATTTTGCGTTTGACGTTCGACTGCACGTCGTTCGTCGTTTCCGGCGACGGTGAGTGAGGGGAAATGACAGGCTTAGTCCTGCGACCAACTCGGTAAGCTCAGCGGCGGCGATAGGTGGCGAAAGCGGCGGCGATTGGGAGATTTGGGTTTGTGTATTTTAGGGATTTTCGGGACTGTTTTGAAAACTTTTCAAAGTTTTGGGATTTTTTGAAAAACTGAAAGTTTTTTTTATATTTTTAATTTTGAAAAAAATTAATTATTTAAATATGCTACGTGTCACTCTTTTATTGGTTAAAAGTTTTTTTTAACACCCATTAACTGTCAGGCACCTAAAATTATAACTTTGAAAATTTTAAACACCTATTTTTACAAAAAAATACTTTAGACACCTAAAGTTCCTTTGGCACCTATTTTTCATTTAAGCCTTTTACAAAATACAATTTACGTAATATTTCATTTCATTTCATTTTCTTACTTTTCTAACTCTAATGGGCTAATACTAATCCTTAACCGCTCTTTATATCCACCCTACACCGGCCATTGGCCGATATTTTCTCGGTTTATGCCTCTAGAAATTTTTTGTGATGAGCGCACAGGAAAACTTTCTTTGGATTTGCCCAAGATTTTTGGAATTCATTTATTTCTCTCAGGAGTGGCTTGCTTTGGCTTTGGCGCATTTCATATAACAGGATTGTATGGTCCTAGAATATGGGTGTCCGCCCCTTATGGACTAACTGGCAAGGTACAATATGTAAATCCGGCGTGGGGCGTGGAAGGTTTTGATCCTTTTATTTCGGGAGGAATAGCCTCTCATCATATTGCAGCGGGGACATTAGGCATATTAGCGGGCTTATTTCATCTTAGTGTCCGTCCGCCCCAACGTTTATATAAAGGATTATGTATGGGAAATATTGAAACCGTCCTTTCCAGTAGTATAGCTGTTGTCTTTTTTGCAGCTTTTGTTGTTGTCGGAACTATGTTGTATGGTTCTTACAATATCAAATTGTTTATCACTTGAATTAATTTCGTAAATTAAAATATTTGATTTTAGTATATATATATAATTAGATGAAATGAAACGACTAAAAATATCCGGTCTTTATGCGTACAAGAAAAGTCGCGCTCACGATGTGAGCGGCGTCAAAACTCAAAAGTGCAATCTGACTCCGTCGATTAAGGCGGTGACCATTGAAGACATTTTAAAGCAATGCCTTTTCACCTGTATCGCTAATCTAATGGCTGGTGTCGCACCGATTATCAACCATGTTAATCCCAGCCGTTATTTGAGTTCTTCCACTAAAGTAGGCCAACCCTTACACGTCCATGGCGGTGACTTTAGACGCGTTGAAAGTGAGCTTTTCACAAGCAAGAAGGGCTTAAGTTTTAAGTATTGATTATTTTTCCAAAAAAAGCAATTACTATAATTTTATTGTGATGGACTTGGGAGCCTTATCCAACGCGCCGTATGGATTTTTTTCCCATCATTTAGCGGATGATTACATTTAGGGATAAGCATTCGATCGAATAGAGTCAAGTTGAGCAGAAAATTTTAAGTTATTCAAGTTGAATAGTTTTATTTTATGACTCAATCTTTATTTAATTGTTTTCGATTCGAGTTGAGTTTATAAATTTTGAGTCAATTTATCGCGTTTTTGTATAAATTTAATTGTAATTATTAATAATGTTATAATACATATTGTTTATAATTTAAATGAATTTCTCTAATCATATAATATATATATATATTTCTTCATATTCTTTTTTTAATGTATGAGTAAGATTTATAATGCTATTTAATAAAAATATCATCCAAAATTCTAAAATATAATTATAATGTTTGTTAATAAAAAAATATAATCTAAAATTCTAAAATATATTTATAATGTTATTTAAGGAAAGAACTTTTGAGGATAAAGTATTGATATGAGTATAAATGAGTCAATAAATTGCTGAGAAAAAAATTATAAAAAAATTACAATTGAAGAGAAAAATTGAATAAAATGCAAAGTTAAGAGACTAAATTAGAAAAATATTTTTTTATGAAAAATGTGAATTGAAGTTACATAGATATTATATAGTGGTAGTGGAGCATGTGCTTTTAAAATTGGTTAAAATGGACTTAAAACGAAGGAACTGAAAAATGAAAAAATCATACAAAGTTAATGGGCTAAATTGCAAAAATAAGAAATTCATTTTCAAAAACATGAATTGAAGCTAAATATTATTCTACAGTGATATAAGTTCAAATTTGGTAAAAATGGACTTAAAATGAAGGAGATATTGAAGAAATAAAAAAAATTATACAAAGCTTAGGGGATAAGTTGAAAAAAGAGAATTTATTTTTTTTCAAAAATATGAAATGAAGCTAAATATGCATTCTATAGTAGTTTAGGAACATGTGGTTCAAATTTGATAAAAAATGAAATTAAAATGAAGAAAGAATCGAAGTAAAAAGAAAATTAGGGACTAAATCGCAAAACTATAAAAATTATTTTCCGATTTTTCAAGTTGGGAAAATTCGAACTTGAAAATAAAAAATGATTCTTTTTGAGTTGAGCCAAGTTTTATTCACCCCTAATAACGAGCTCCAAATCCGTGAGTTTTGGTTTGTCTTACCTACCAATAGTATTTACTATTTGGTTAAAATCAAATTAATTTAGTTAGATGATCGATCACCGAAATATGTTATGTCGGAAAATAGTTAAAGAATTTTCAAAGTTTGGTTATAAGGGTAATTTGGTTCGAAATAGATTAATTAATCGAATTAACCAAATTACCAGAAAATATTAAATATATATTACATTTACCCATATTTTTAAGTCTAGACCCAATAAAATTTGACTAATTTCTAACCAAATTAAAAAATAAAGTGAAAATACCTAATTATATATTTTACATTTACTTGTAATAAATTTCGAGTAATTTTAAAAATACTAATTAGTCGAAATTTATTTGGTTCAGTTAATGTTATTCGGGAAAAATTAATTCGGTAACTGTTAAAATTAAAAAAAAATAATTCAGTTAATTCAATTCGATTACGACCAAATTAACCGTTTAAACACCCTTATAACTATCCTTGGGGGTGGACAGAAATGTTTAGCCAAACTTTTAAGGTTGGTTTTAGGTAAAAAAGAGAGAGTAAAAACTGCTAATTTTAGTAGATTTGCTAAAATATTCATCTATTCATTTTATAAATATTTTAAAAATATTGAAACTACATTTTCTTAATTTTATAACATACGTTTCAATTCTATAAATGTTTTATTATAATTTTAATATTTAATAAAATTGTATACGTATATTTGATTTAATTTTATAAAAAAACATAGTATATTACTTTTTTAAAAGACCAAATATAAGTGTCAACAATATGTATAGTTGATAATATTTGATATCGTCATTTCTTTCTTAATTGTAAATTTATTATCTATCGGGAGTAAATTTTTTTCTTCTTCTTAGATAGGAATTATTAAAAAAAACAAAAGCAAAGATTTTGTTTTGAACTTTTTAAAAACTCTAAAATTTTAAGGGTAACAAAATTAAATAAATAAAATAAAAAATATGAAAAATTAAAAAATAATATTAAAAAACAAAAGCAAAGATTTTGTTTCGAACTTTTTAAGAAAACCTTCAGCAGAGTCTCGTGACCTTTCTTTCAATCATCCAAAGGAGGAATTATTGCCTGCTCTGTGATCACCACTCGATCTCGCTTGTGGGGTCCTATAGCTCTGGTTTATTCTTCCCTACGTAAAAGATAATCCATTACCGGGTCGGATCTTAACAAAATAATTTGAGAAAATCAGCTTAAATTTTTTAAAACTTTAAACTAAAATTTAAATTGTTTTGGTACTTAATAAGCCTTAAAAAAAACAAAAATAGAATTTAATGAAAAAATTAAAATTTTGAGGGGTAAAATGTTAATTATCCAAATTTTAAAAAATAAAATTTATGATACAATTATTCTTCAACTCCTAAAAATATGTAATTTATTGTTAATTTTCTTATTTTTTTAAAAAAATAATTTTTAATAAATAATGTTGAATTCTACTAATACCTTTATTTATATTTAGATGTGTGAGTGTATAAAAAGATTTCTATAAATTCAACCTAAAATTATACCATATTATCGACCTGCACCAAAACTTAAAATGTGAGAACTTCCTTAGCACTAAAAACAAGTTGTTATTGGCCATTGATGGGAACTTATAGATAATGATTACCACTACTCAGTATAGTAGATGATTAAGGTTGCAATATAATCTTTACCACCTTGGGCTGACAATGCCTAATGAATCAATTATAAAGCAATGGGATTGGAACATAATCTTTAACCCAAAATAGTTTGATTTGTAATTTTTATCCAACATTTTAACCAGTTACAGAACACAACCTTATTTATTGGATGAGTCATTTAAAGGTGTCTAAATTTAGAGAGGCTAATAATATAAATTATATATTTTTAGGAGATTAAAAAATAATTTTACCATGACTTCAACTTAAACCTTTTTTTTTTTAATTTTTAAAATTTTTGGAGGGTCGTGACCATAGTAGTGTCTCTTTGAGTACCACCACTTATCTCAATCAATTCGATGAAACGTCCATAAGTTTAATAACCAAAAGGCGACATCTCTATAAATTGTTTTACGGAAACGACGCAGTTATTGTATGGGTGCGGGTGCGGGTGCCTGGTCTTCCTTTCGTTATTACTCCAAAGCACTTTTCTGGTATACTGTTTCAGTTATTGGTCGGGTTGTGAAGGTGGACTACAACACACAATATGGCGACATGGGGTTCGCGCGTTTGGTAGTCATGGTTGATCTAAAGAAGCCTCTAGTCCCAGCTATTCGAATTGATGGCACTATTCAACATTTAGAATATGGGGGTCTGCAGTAGATATGCTATCAGTGCGAGGTCTATGGTCACTCGAAGAAAGCTTGCTCTAATGTTTCACGACAAAAAGATACTAGCGGCTCTTCGAATGTTACAAGGAGTACTGTTCCAGTTGTTAGTGAGAAAGTGATTTTCGAGATCGAACTTTATGGTCTATGGATGATTGTTGATAATCGTCGGCGACGTACTGCACCTACAAAAACTATGGCTAATGTGAGTACAGATAAGACTGCGGTTCATAAGCCAGTTATGGCACGTAAATCGAAAATATATCGTTCTCAAGATATAGTCAGTGGCTTACGTTATTTCGGGTTGGTTGTGAAGGAAAGAGTGCCATCGATTGAGGATGATCCTCAAAGGTTGAACGTTAATTCTGCACGTGTAACCACTACTTTGGATAAAAAGTTCTAGTGTGGTTCAAATTCCCATTGTACCTCAAAAGACTATTCTGAAAAATGTCGCGTATATGGTATCCAGTCTGGAAAAAAAGTTAAAAGCATCAAGTGCAACAAAGCAAACATCGAATGTGGTTCCTATGGTGGACGGGTCAAGTGCTAAAGTTATTCCGCATAATGCTAAGATACGAGATGGGTCCTATGCTGCAGTTACAATCGTTGAGGATAGTGTCAAGGGGACTGGTGCTTCTGGTTTGAAGGTGATTAAATCCCGGGTTGCGACCGCAAAAAAGATTGGGAATGATAACACAAAAAAGAGTATGGCTACTAAGAAATCGAATGAGGCTAAGGGAGGTTCACTACCTGCATTTATTGAATGGGCACATATATTTTCATCCGAACTTGATGCTACTCACGCTGGTTCCTCTGGACAAATGATGACATCACTAGGCGATTCTACTACCATGGTCATGAAATATGTTTCGGATACTTTAGAGCGGGATTCACATAAGTAGCTTCCTGCACATTTAAACGTGGAGCGGAGTGCGAGTTCGGATGGGCCAGACGAACTTTAAGGTTCGTGTTTGTTTGTTTTTATTTATTTTAATGATTAAAGTCATGTTTTAGAATTGTCATGCGCCTCTATTCATGCATTTCGACAGATTTATAGGTCTACTATTCGAGAGAATAAGCCAAGTTTGGTAGCTTTGTTCGAACCACGTGTTGGTGGGTTTATTGCTGATGGAGTTATTGCAAAGCTGGGTTTTACCAATTCTTTTCGTGTTGAGGCTCATGGGTTCAGTGGTGGAATATGGCTTCTTTGGGATGATGACATGGTTGTTGAGGTACTTGATATCTTTAATCAATTTATTAATGGTTTGATTCAGTCTCAGGCTTCGCACACATGGTTTTAATTCACAATAGTTTATCCAAGCCCTCACGTTGCTCAGCGAAAACATTTTGGCGTCAGCTTAGGGCACTTAGTCCTGGTGATACGCGTCTTTGGGTCTTTGGTGGGAACTTTAATGTTATACTATCGGCAGTTGAGAGATTGGAATGATCTGATACGCATGTCTATAGAAGTCACTTATTTTCAGATTTTTTTAATACTGGGTTGATCGATGTAGGCTTCTGCGGCATTTTTTTCACCTGGTCTAGTGGGAATCTGAGTCAACAGTTAGATAGATGCTTGGCTAATCTGTTCTGGACTACACGATTTGCACATAAGCACATCTTGCATTTGAATAAGGTGGGTTTAGATTATCGTCTTATCATGCTATACTCATCTAAGGAGGTCCAGACACACCGAATCGATCGTTTCTGTTTATTGAGGTATGGCAGAAACACTTTCGTGAAAAATGTATGGTTGACAGATATAAAATTGGCATAAAATTTGACATCTTTTCAAACAGAGATTGGTACTTGGAACAAGGAGGTGTTTGGGCATATTGGTAAGAAAAAAAAACATTTTGGCTCGTCTGCGAGGGATTAAAAAAGCTCTCCTTTCCCGATACTCAGTCTTTAGTGAAACTTGAGAGGAAACTAAAGTCTGAACTTGAGGTTTTATTGGAGCGGGAGGAGAGTTTGTGGTGTCAGAAGGCTTGCTCACAGAGGGTTCTTGATGGCGACCAGAATACAAAAATTTTTCATGCTTCAATAATGGCTAGGAGGAAGGCAAATACGATCTCGGCTCTAATGTGTGCAGATGGTACATTGTACTGATCAGGACGTGTTGGCGCAGGAAGCTCTCAGGTTTTACTAGAGTTTGTTTACTTTTTCGAGATATGATGGGTGACAGTTTCTAATACGGGGGTTGTTTTCCCAAATCGAATAGCATGAACAGAGTTCGTTGACGGCATTAATTGCGGCAGATAAGATTCATCGTATAATTTTTGATATAGGCCCTTAGAAAGCTCCTAGGGTTGACGACATGTATGTGGCGTTCTATCAGACTAATTGGGATATTGTTGGCAGTAATATTTGTGATTTTATAGGTAATGTCTTCAGTACATGTGACGTTCCTGAGTTTATTAATCGGACTTTGCTTGTTTTGCTCCCTAAGGTCCAAATTCCTGAACGAATGACGCAGTTTCACCCTATTAGTCTTTGTACAATAATATACAAAGCGATCACTAAGGTTATCGTTAATTGACTTAAGCCTTTCCTTTTCTGATGGGCTTCTGAGAATCAAACAAGCTTTGTTTTTGGGAAATCCATCACCGATAATATTATTATTACTCATGATATTATTTATGCAATATAGCGAAAAGCTGGGAAAAAAAGATAGATGACGCTTAAAAATCTGGAGAAGACTTATGACAGATTAGACTGAGACTTCATTAACGATACTCTACTCGATGTTATGTTTCCTCTATATCTACTGAGGTTTCATGTAATGGCTCGATGTCAGACGTGTTTACCCCAACTAAGTGATCCGCTTTTACCTTATCTGTTCGCTTTATGCATAGAGAGGCTCTCCCAACTCATCCAATGTGCTATTAATTGTGGTGAGTGGCGGCAGTTTTGCACATCAAAAAATGGGCCTCGGATATCGCATTTGTTCTTCGCTGATGATATGTTGCTTTTTGTTGAGGCATCCATGGTTTAGATAGTGCAATCAAATCAATTCTGGACATTTTCTGTAGTATCTTGAGGAATAGAGTGAATAGTGAGAAGACTACTATATTTTTCTCCAAAAAGTTCCTAGTGAGTTGTGTCAGGCGATTAGCTCAGAATATGGTTTTAGCGTAGTTGAGGACATGGGGAAGTATTTAGGGGTTCCACTTCTTCACCAGAGAGTTATTACGGCTTTCTATAATTATCCAGTTCAATATGTTTAGAGAAAGCTCAGTGGCTGGAACGCTAAATCTTTATCATTAGCAGGACGAATTACTCTTGCAAAAGCAGTCTTGCCAGCTATTCTTGCGTATACAATACAATTGACCGTTATCCCTAAAAGGACGTACGAGGCTTTGGAAGGTTTAATTCGGTATTTTGTTTGGGGTATCATGTCAGAGAGGGGGTGCATACTTAGTAAAATAGGACGACGTATATCGCCTTTTGGACTATGTTGGTCTTGGTTTTTGGAAGCCCGCAGCCCAGAATGAAGCATTTTTGATAAAGTTGATATTCAATTTATTGACTCGTAAAAACGATCTATGGGTACGATTCTTCTATGCGAAGTATAAGTGTGGGGATGAGTATGATCCCTCCGTGCGAAGTAAAATGGGATGGCATTGTTTGGGACGATATCCTTCGAAACATTAATTGGACGCTCGACCATGGGTGTGATGTTGATTTTTGGCGTAACTCTTGGATTGAAGAGCTTGGTCCGTTGATCAATCATGTCACGAGTGCCGTAGTGGATGGTCTAAGGGGTATGTCTGTCTCCGATATGGTCTAGATCGATAGAGAATGAATATGGTTGAGTTTCGAGTCTATGCTATCGCCTGCGGTCTTATTGCGTATTGTCGCTATAAAGGGTCCGAAAGGGACCTTGACTGACGCATTTATAGGCTGGAATGACTGTGCTGATCAAATTTTTTCGGTGTCATCGGCCTACAAGATTTGTATGGGGCAGGTAAATGGTGGAGTAGAGAAACTATGGAAGGTGATACATGGTTACCGGGGTATTCAACGCATCATAATCTTCTTATGGCTTGCATGTAACCATAAGCTTATGACTAATGCTGAACGAATTTATCGTCACTTTATAGTGGATAGCCGTTGCCCGGTGTGCCAAGATTCAGTGGAGGACGTTAACTATGTGTTTCACCTCTGTCCTTCCGCTATTTCTGTCTGGCAGATCTTAATCGAACAGGAGCGTATGCAAGAATTCATGTTTATGGATTTCAAGCCATGGATATATACGAATCTAACGAAGGTGGCATATTTTGCCCATGAGGGGACTGATTGGGACTTGATGTTTGGTGCTACGGTTTGGCAGCTATGGAGGTTTAGTAATTCTATTGCGTTTGACAATCCTATTGAAGGACAACTTTTCATATTAGAGCAAAGTTGGCTCCTATTCGATGTAATACAGCGTGGTTTGGAGCCAAAGGTGCGTCCGATGATTGGTTCAGGTTCTCCCGCCAATAGCACGGTTCATTGGTCACCACCGGGGTTCGAATGGATCAAATTGAACACGGACGGTGCTAGAAGGGGCATTGATGGTGTAGTTTCTTGTGGTGGTGTGATTCGTAATCGTGTAGGGTATGACTTGGTTTTTTTCCCAAGTTCATCGGTGTTTGTTCAGCGTTAGAGGTTGAGTTTGGGGTGTTTACATATTGGTCTGTTAAATGCGTGGGAGATGGGTTATCAGCGTCGACGTGACGGTCTTTCTCTCTTGTTCCACTTGGATGAGCTTCGCCGCATAGATTGGTGTGTTCGTTTGGAGCAAGTTTAGATCAACACATACTTGGAATCACGACTTTGCTGCAGGAGGACTTGGTTGGGTAGACGTGGGATGTTTTAGTTGATTTTATTTCTTGAGTAGGCGGGTTTGTCCTTGTAAGTTTAATTATTACCATATGCACTCTTATTCCTTCATTTAGGCTTATAAAGATTTTTTTAATGAGGCACGTGATTAGGGGTGAGCAAAACTCGACTCGAAAAAATTGAATAATTCGACTCGAGGCGAAAATACTGACTCGTCTTGACTCGACTCAAAATTTCATAAACTCGACTCGACTCAAAAAAATTTCAAATAAAGTTTGAGTTGTAAAATAGAAACTCGAATAACTCGAAATTTTTAGTAATTAATGAATTTGTTTTTAAGTTCGAGACGAGTCCCTCAATTTTTTATTATATATATACCAATATATAAAAATATGAAGAAATATTGCAACATATGAAGAAATATATATATGCATATCTTATATGATTAGAGAAAGTGATTTAAATTGGAATCAAACCGTACTATAACATGATAAATAATTACAATTAAATTTTTATAGGAACGCGAAAATTCGATTCGACTCGACTCAAATTTCTTAAACTCGATTCGAATCGAAAAAAATTCAAATAAAATTTGAGTTATAAAATATAATGCGTCAACTCGAATAACTCAAAAATTTTTGACTCGACTCGATCGAACACTCACCCCTACACGAGGTAATAATCCCATCTTTTTATCTAAAAAAATAATACAATAAAAATATGGCGTTTATTATTTCTACTATTATTATTATATAATAATTGAGGGGAAAGTGCTACCCACATTTGTGTACAATCGTATAAGTTTTATGCGCTTTCATATTTTTTACAATTAATATTTTAACGATCAAACTATTGAATTTATTAATATTATTTTATTTATATGCATGTAAAATTCAAATATTTGATATTTCTATTATATCGATCTAAAGTAATGTATTAATTAATATATATTTAAAGGTTGAAAAGGTTTTATAATAAATAAATAAATAAATTTTTAAATAAAATAATTAAATATTTTTAATTTGTTTTGACATAAGTGATCTAAAAAATTAGCATAGAAAATCAACAGTCAAATTATTAAAATATTAATCGTATAAAAACTTATAAAACTATATAAAATTCATTTAAATTTATATTAGCACTAAAACCTAAAGTATAAGTGTTCTTTGATAAAAAAAAAAGTATAAAGTGTTCATGGACCATTACTGTTTTTGTAACTCTTGTGTAAAAGCTTTTTTTTTATAGTGTAATAATTTATTTTAATCAATGAATTCCAGTATCTGATACTTCTTGATAATTGTATTTATACAACCACTCATATTATAATTTTTAATATTATATAACGATTCAATTATGATTTTAAATTGTATGAGCAAGTACATTTGGCTGGTTGGTCAAGCTGCTCATCTTTATTCTCTCATATTTCCGTAGGCCATAGATTCTAGACCCACTAGGAACACTCTCCTTCTTTCCCCTAGAGTCTCATTCTCCTCTCATCCAGGTAAGATTAGAATTAGATTTAAGATTTGTCAAAAAAATGTTTAAATTATATAAAAATAAAACATAAATGTGTATCAAGTTATAACGCACGCGCCTAATAATCTAATAATCATAAAGGATGTGTTGTTTAAACATATCACTTACTTATTTGGTAACATATAGTTTGACTACATCATAAGCAAACATTTTAATTTCGATATTAAACGTTTAAGTATGTTTGATCGCATATTCTCTTGTATATTTTATCGATGACAATGTCAATCGAGCTAAATTTAATACGTAAGCAGGCCTTTAATTCTAATTCTATGTTTTTTATTAAGTAGAGAAGTAATTATATTCCCAAAACAAATATCGATATTCAAACTCATATAAGATGAGACAACATAAGCATCTTTGAACACTCGACCAAGTAATGTATCTCTAATTCTTTGTTCTTTTATAAAAAAATGTTGTTTTTTCATTTCTTTTCAATTTCCCTTCATACAATTAATTGTAATATAAATGGTATTTTAATTTAAGTTATTAACATTGATTAATTGCAAAACTTGTTGATATTTAATTGATATAAATTTGACAATGATTCCAAATATATTCAATATGATCCATAAATATAATATATTCCGAAAATGTGATCCATATATAAATTTAAACTTTTGAACAATAAATTATAGTGACGGAGACACGTCGCTGTTGGAGGGACCATTATTCTAAAATTTTGAATTTACTTTTTCATTTATATAATCTATATATAAAATAATTCAATGACCTTTAATATTCAAAGCCTAATTCCGCCATCAGTAGCTTAAACAAATATGACAAGAAATATTAATATGGATATTGTAAAGGTAAAATAAGGATTAGCCAATCAGACCTTACTTTTAGGGGTATTTTTTATACACAGTCCGCGTAAAATATTTTTACACAACCCTTCTATAAAATCTAAAATCTAAAACTCTAACCCTAACACCCTAGATTCTAAATCCTAATCCCTAAACTTTAAATTATAAACCTTACGACCTAAACCCCTAAACTTTAAACTCTAAACTAAACTCCTAAATTTAAAAAGCACGTGTAAACTTTAATTTACACGTACTGTGTATCAATTTTTTTTT
This sequence comes from Hibiscus mutabilis, assembly GCA_019671005.1. Classification (NCBI taxonomy): domain Eukaryota; kingdom Viridiplantae; phylum Streptophyta; class Magnoliopsida; order Malvales; family Malvaceae; genus Hibiscus; species Hibiscus mutabilis. The sequence continues at coordinate 42,859,184 of CM033723.1, forward strand.
TTTTTACTTTTATTAGCAAAAGTTGAAGTGTTAAAGTTTTGGGTTTTCATGTTCGAGTTTATTAAAGTGTAAATTTATGTATTTATGAATTTTAAACCTATACTTTGTTTAGTTTAAGTCCACCAAATGTTATTAGTGTTCATATTTATCATTATCTAGGCTCAAATATATTTAAACTATTAGTTATTCGTTTATTCTATACAAAATTTATATGATTATAATTATATGAATGCATTAATATAGTTACAATTTAATTTGTATATTATTATATTTTTTTAATAATTTAAAAGTAATTACAAAATAATATATATTTATTTGTGTATTATGTTAATTGAATTGATTGTTCTAACATGAAAATAATTGTTATTGTACCTAAAAATGTAGAGTGGGGATTAATTTTAATGGGATAAACCACTTTTTTGGTATTCAACTTTTCTTATGTTTCGATTTTGATCACGCAATTTTAAAAAAAATTCAATTTCATCACTCAACTTTCAATTTTTTAATTATTTTTATTGTGTTTCAAAATATTTGAATATTTTTTAATTAAGTCCCTCCTAATTTTTTCAATTTCTATTTAAGTATTATTTTTTTTGAAAATTTTAATTTAGACCTCCATGAACTTTGAAAAACTTAAGTAGATCCCTCAAACTATGTTGCCAAGATTTGTCTTTACAAATAAGGTTGAAGCTTTTATTTGAGTTTTGTCGATTTCGAAGAAAATCAAGTTGAGAAGAGTAAAGAGGGGATAACGGAAATATTTTGGTACCAATTACGTTGCAAAAAAGGCCAACGACAACTGAACAATGGAGGAAAAGGATGTTGGCCACAGAGAAGAAGAAGGTTAAAAGCTTATGCCAATTTTAGAAACAAGAGACCACAAAACGCAACATTTTGGTGCTGACATTAACACTTAACGATCAAGTGATTAAAAAGCAAAATTTGAAAGTTAAATGTTGTAATTGACTTTTTAAAGTTGAGTGAATGAACAAAGTCGAATAAAAAAGTAGTTTACCCATTTTAATTTTATGGCAATTTCATTTTAAAAAAGACACGTCAATATTAAAATATACTTTTCGTGAACACTATTGAATATTTAGGGTAAAATTCTTTAAATACACACATTAAAATTGACTATGCCACCTCACCTAATTTGAAATTGGCTTGTGAATACCACAATTACATTGCACCGTACACCATAATCTATACATCCATTTATATTCGTATATATATCATAATTAATTTAAAACATTTACATTATATGCGAACTAACAAGTGGTCTCAGTGAAAAAATAAATGATGTTCATTCTAAGAGATTCAAATTCAGTCACTTTGTCTGTAATATGTGTATATTATCAAATAATTAAAAATATATATGAATAGATATTATCTTGTAGGCTACTCATAAAAATATTTACATTATATTTTTATATCGAGTAGATTTTGTGTATCGTAAAACTGAGAACAAATGCGGCCCAACCCATCACATATGTAAAAAAGGAAATATTGTGGGAACAAAAGAAGCATCTGATATTTTTTGGCATCAAATTATTTGGGTCCCACAAACCATAGCAAAGATGAAACTGCACAGTAGGGAACCGCAAGTAATTCCAAACCCGACAGACGAGACGAGACGAGACGAGACGAGACGAGACGAGGCGAGACCATCATTATTTACCAAATGACCGCCCCTCCATTTCGATTTTGCAAGAACCGGACACGATTCAAGACTCTACTCTGACCTCGTCCTACTTGTCAACCTGTTTGTTCGTAATTACATCCCCAAACCTAGGTCTTCTTCGGAATTTCCTCTCATTACGCTTAATTCTCTTTATTACACCCCCCCCCCCATTTAACGAAAAAAAAAAATTAATAAATCAAACTTAAAGGAGGAAAACAAAGCCGCTTTCATAAACAATGCAAACGGGAGGTTTAATCTCTTCTTTTCTTCTTCAAGGAAAATACATTAAAAATCTTTGCCAACAGACTTAAGCGTTTTCCTTTTCCTTTGTTTATTGGTTTGGAATTCTTTTGTATTGTAAATCCTCTAGAACAATAGTGAATAGACCATTTCCGATAGTTTTCTCGATTGAGTTTTGCATTGAATGAGTATTTTTCGACGCCTTGGGAGTAGATCGAGAAGCAACACAAGTTTCTGATCCGGTCAATCTCGGTCAAAGGATAACAAAATGGTAATTTATTTCTGGTATCTTTGGCTTTTCTTCTTCTTGCATTCCATTTCTCGTGTTATTATTTTTGTTTTCTAGCTTTGGACGGTATTGATTTGAAGGAATTGTTTGGTAATTTGTGAAGTTGTAGTTGACTGATCTGAACTTTAGCTGAAGCTAGCTATTGTTATGTTTTTTTATCGTCCATTAATCTTCGTGGTTTATTTAGATCCGTGTTTTAGGGTTTTACTTGTCTTGGTTTGCTATGGTAGTTGAATATTGTTGGCGATAAAATTTCAGTTAAGGACCATATTGCCATTGACTAGAACTTAAGCTGGTACATTATGTTCTATGTCCGGTTTAGTTTTGAGTTTGGTTTTACGAGTTTGTGTTGGTAGTTGGTTGAGTATTGCCTTCAATGTTGGGGGTGTTATTTGTCTGATGATTTATCTCCGTTGATGAAACTATCTTAGAGTGTGGAAAGTATGATGCTTTTTCTGTTTTATATGATATTGAAGCCATTAAATTGGATTGTGCCTTTTCTGTTTTTATTGGCGGGTATTGGATGGGTCACATAACTGCCAAAATCCCTTCATTTACATTTAAATGGTTTCCAAACAAGAAATAGAGTTTATGTCACTTTGATCTTAATCTTTTTCATTGTATCAGTAATGAAGTTGGAAGGGTGACCTAACAGTCTCCTTTTGCTAGTGAACTTTTTACATGGTTTCTGCACTATATGCATGGTTTCATGAAAAGTCTTTTTGAGACTGAAAGTCAGAACTTACCTATGCGTGGTTGCCTTAATGCTTGAATCCTGACTAAAAGGTGTCTATAAGGATAATTTCAATTTAATCGGTAAGTCCTGGGTTCTCTTGGCTTTTGTAGGTTGCCACAACCAGTCTTGTGGTTGGATCTCTTGTCTGGGTGGAGGATTCTGACATTGCTTGGATAGATGGTGAAGTTGTGGGGGTTAATGGTGAAGATATTAAAGTCCTGTGCACTTCAGGGAATACAGTGAGTTACTTCTGTAAAATCTAAATGGATTATTTTATGTGCACGTTAATCTCAGTTATTTCTATTTTGGTGAAAGCTGGTTGGCAATTTGCTGTTTTATTGCGACAATCATGTTCATATGGCTTAAATTTTTCTTCCCCTCCCCCTTCTACATGTCAAGCAGTTTAGTATGATATTATGGAAATCCATATGGAACGTAGAAGGTTTGGATGAGCTGGTTGCTTAATTTTACTTTCCCATGCTTTTGCAACAGATTGTTGTCAAGGCTTCAAATGTCTATCCTAAAGATGCCGAGGCCCCCCCTTGTGGAGTTGATGATATGACAAAGCTGGCTTACTTGCATGAACCGGGAGTCCTGCAGAATTTAAAATCGAGATATGATATGAATGAAATATATGTAAGATTTCAAGCAAATGTTCACCTTCTTCTCTCTGTGTGTGGGTTTTCTTTTGTGTTTTTCTTCATTTTTCTTTATTGATGTTCATGTATTTGCTTTCTTTGTGGTATATGGAATTGATTTTTGTTGGTGACGTCTTTATGTTTCATCATGTTCTCGAACTAACCAATAAAAGGAGGCAATTCCGGAATGATGCCTTCAGGCATATACTGGAATATATCAATTGCTACGTATTGGATGCATGTTTTGCTTTTTTTTTTTGTGATGTATTGCGTCTATTAATGTGGGTGAAATAATTTTGTTGCATCAAATTTCAAAATTTGCTGACAAAAGGAGATAATTGTCTTGAATGGTGCTTCCAGACGTATACGGGAAATATATTGATTGCTGTAAACCCATTCAGAAAACTACCTCATCTTTATGATAGCCATATGATGGCTCAATATAAAGGGGCAGCCTTTGGTGAGTTGAGTCCACACCCCTTTGCTGTAGCAGATGCTGCTTACAGGTACCCTGCTATTCTGACTAGAAGTTCATTTTGTATGATAACTTGTTTTTGACAATGAAAATTGCCGTCCCTGTTAATGCAGGATAATGATCAATGAGGGTATAAGCCAGTCGATTTTGGTTAGTGGTGAAAGTGGGGCTGGAAAAACAGAAAGTACAAAATTGCTTATGCGGTATCTTGCTTACATGGGGGGTAGAGCTGCTTCTGAAGGAAGATCAGTTGAGCAGCAAGTTCTAGAGGTAAATGTGGCAGTGAATTTTGATCTTTGTGACCAAGTCTAATGTTGATAGTCTGAATGTATCATCCTAGCAACCGTGTTCAACAACATTTGTTTTTGATTTGAATTAATCTACAGTCCAACCCTGTTTTAGAAGCATTTGGTAATGCAAAGACTGTTAGGAACAATAACTCCAGGTAATAATATTTATTATCAAGTTTAACATACTGCATGTACGGTAGATTCTACATCAAAATATCGGTTTCTAATCATTATTTTGAATGATGTAGTCGTTTTGGTAAGTTTGTGGAGATTCAATTTGATCGGGGTGGAAGGATTTCAGGAGCTGCAATCAGAACTTATTTGCTAGAAAGATCACGTGTTTGTCAAGTGTCTGACCCAGAGAGAAATTATCACTGTTTCTACATGCTTTGTGCCGCACCACCAGAGGTGAGTGACTTTTGATTGCTTATAAAGTATTTGATACAATATGTTCTTGTATTCATTCCCTCAAAAAGCATTCATCTTTAGATTTAAAAGTTATGGATTATGAGATTATCTTAAGTTGTGGACTTGCGTATCTTTCACATTAATCAATGAATAAATAGATTGGGTAGGATGAGTGTAGATAATTCTATTATGGGAGAAATACAATGTTTATTTCTCATAAAAATGAAATTCTCTGTTCTGTACAACAATGTTAATCCTATGTTAAATAGGCAGTGATACAATGGGTAAAAGATACCTACTGGAATTAAATTACTAGAGTCGTAGTTAAGATTAATCTTATCGGATAAGACAGATCTAATCTCTATTTGAATAGATTACACACTTAAATAAAAACTCTATTATCCTATCGTACATAATCTACACTCCCCTCAAGCTGGTGAATATATGTTGTATATTCCCAGCTTGGATATAAGTTTATCAAAGTTACTTCTTGGAAGAGCTTTAGTGAGTACATCAGCTAGTTGCATTTGGGTAGGAACGTAACCTAGTTTGACAGCACCACTGTTAACTTTCTCTGAGATGAAGTGTCTGTCAATTTCCACATGCTTTGTTCTGTCATGATGGACAGGATTTTTTGCAATTCTGATGGCAGATTGGCTGTCAATTTGTACTTTGAATCCCTCATTTGATTCAACTTTCAATTCCTTTAGTAGCCTCTGGATCCACATGCCTTCACAGATCCCAAGTGCAAGTGCTCGAAATTCAGCTTCAACACTGCTTCTTGAGACAACATTTTGTTTATTGCTTCTCCATGTTACAAGATTGCCCCACACATAAGAACCACTAGTTGATTTTCTTTCTGTCAATTCACCAGCCCAACTTGCATCAGTATAAATCTCCACTTCTCGGTTCATGCTCTTTTTAAAAATAAATCCATGACCAAGAGTCATCTTTAGGTACCTTAGAATTCTGTTGACAGCTTCAAAATGTTCTTCTCTAGGATCCATCATATGCTGACTAACAATGCCAACTGAGAAGGCAATGTCTGGTCGAGTAAGAGATAGATAAATCAGCTTCCCAACTAGTCTCTGATATTGCCCTTTGTCTACTGGTTTTCCCATTTCATCCTTCCTTAGCTTAAGGTTGGAATCCATAGGTGTATCAGCTGGCTTGCACCCAAGCATTCCAGTTTCAGCAGCAAATCCAGGATGTATTTTCTTTGAGAGATTACCATTCCGAGTTTGGATCTTGCAACCTCCATCCCTAGAAAATACTTAAGTGATCCAAGGTCCTTGGTTTCAAAATCTGCAGCAAGTAGACTCTTTAGTTTGTTGATTTCTGATGTATCATCACCTGTGATGATGATGTCATCAACATAGACTATAAGAATGGTCTTCTTCTTTTTTGGAGAAATTTTTAAAAACATTGTATGATCAGACTGACATCGAGTATACCCATACTTGATCACAGCTGTAGCAAACCTATTAAACCATGCTCTAGGCGACTGTTTTAAGCCATATAATGACTTTTCCAGTTTGCAGACCTTGCTCCCATTAGATTCATTTTCTAGTCCTGGAGGAATCTCCATGTAAACATCCTCCTCAAGGTTCCCATTTAGGAAGGCATTTTTTATGTCTAGTTGATGTAGCGGCCAATCTTTATTTACTGCCAATGATAGAAGAACACGAACGATATTTAGTTTAGCCACTGGTGCAAAGGTTTCATCGTAGTTAATGCTGTAGGATTGAGTGAATCCTTTAGCTACCAGCCTTGCTTTGAGCCTTTCAACATTTCCATCAGCCTTATATTTCACTGTGAACAACCATTTACAGCCCACTGTCCTTTTTCCAGGAGGTAATTATGTGAGAACCCATGTTCCGTTATTTTCTAGTGCCTTGATTTCTTCCTCAACAGCTTTCTTCCATTCTGGACTTTCCATTGCTTCTTGTATGGTGCTGGGAATTTTTATTTTGTCAAGTGAAACTGTGAAAGCTTTAAAACCAGGCAGCAACTTCCCATATGCTATGTACCTCTTAATAGGATGGCTGGTGCATTTTCTAACTCCCTTCCTCTGTGCAATAGGTAACTCATAGTTATCAATAAAAGGAATGAGAAGTTCACTGGAAGGGGGGTCCATACCTGTGTTAATTTTTGTGGCAGTAGGAACTAGTTCAGGTTCTTGACATGTTCTGAGATGCGTAATGTCCTCTTGGTGTGTATTAGGACGCCCCTTCCTTATATAGACACGAAGCTCAGGATTTTCCAGTTGTGCTCTTGAAGGAGTTTGTGTTTTGGAGGGGGTTTTAGCTATGGAAGGAGTTGTTATTTCTAGTGAAGGGCTAGCAGATTGTGGTATTGTTTTTGGTGAAGGGCTAGCTGTTTGTGGTGAAGAAGGAATTTCTCTGTTGGAGGTTTCAAGTTCCTTGTTTTGTGAAGGAAGGAAGATGGGTGTGATAGGTTGAAAACTGTCCCAAAGATGAAATTCATTTGAATTCTCCCCCTGAATATTAGATTTGGGGAAATAAGGTTTGTGTTCAAAGAATTGGACATCCATAGAAGTATACATTTTCTGAGTTTCAGGGGAGTAACATTTATATCCCTTCTTAGTAGGAGAGTAGCCAAGAAAGACACACTGAATGGATCGAGGATCAAGTTTGGTTCTAGACTGATTATGAATATGCACAAAAGCTTTACATCCAAACACTTTTAAAGGAAGATCAGAGAAAAAATACCTAAGGTGGGGGAACTGTTGGAGAAGGATATCACGAAGCCTTTTAAAATTGATCACTCTACTAGGCATTCTATTAATGAGGTATGTTGCAGTAAGAAGAGCTTCCCCCTAAAAATGTTTAGGAACATTGGTGTCTCAACACATGAACTTATATGAACTATACCCTTCTCTTGAAAAAAGAATCCTAATTGCTTGGTGAAGTACTCACTCCCATTATCAGATTTGAGAATTTGGATTTTGCTTTGAAACTGATTTTCAATCATTGCGTAAAAGGTTTTGAAGATGTTCCTTGTTTCAGATTTGTCTCTCATTAAGAAGGTCCAAGTTGTCCTAGAGTGATCATCTATAAAAGAAATGAACCATTGAGAACCATTGATATTTTTAACCCTTGAAGGGCCCCATATGTCACTGTGAATAAGAGCAAAGGGATTTGAAGGTTTATAAGAAGTGCTAGGATATATGGTTCTAGTGTGTTTAGAAAGTTGGCACGTTTCAAAAAAGAAAGAACTTGGGTTTTTATTAATGAATAATTTGGGAAACAACTTAGCAAGATAATGAAAATTTGGATGTCCCAAGCAAAAGTGCCATAACATTATATCATTTGAAGAAAGCTGAGAATTAGAAGGGAATGCAGAAACAGATTTTGATACACAACTTGTGCGAGCTTGTCTTTGAGAAGTTTTCCCTTTGAGTAGGTAGAGGCCACCACACATCTCAGCTCTGCCAAGCACCTTCCCTGAATCCTGTGCCTGAAATTCACACATATGAGAGTTAAATTTAGTGCAGCAACTCAGGTCTCTAGACAACTTGCCAACAGATATAAGATTGCATGATAAGCGAGGGACATAAAGTACTGAAGATAAAATTAGATCTTGAGTTATTTGAATGTCCCCAATTCCTTCTACTTTGGAGAGAGAGCCATCGGCAATCCTGACATTGGAGATATTTTCTGGTGGGCTGAAGGTTGTGAACATTCTCACATCACCTGTCATATGATCTGACGCTCCAGAGTCTACTATCCAATTTGAGAAGACATTACCCTGTTGAGCCATGAAGGTGTGTGAATCACCTAGGTTTGACATATGCCCAAATAATTTCTGAATTGCTCCAAGAGTGTGCGGAGAGGGATTTCGGTCAGATCCTAAACTGATTTCTAATGAAGAATTGTGAGTCATTTTGGAATAGGTTTCGAAGGAACCTAGCTTGATACCATGTAGATAATTCTGATATGGGAGAAATACAATGTTTATTTCTCATAAAAATGAAATTCTCTGTTCTGTACAGCAGTGTTAATCCTATGTTAAATAGGCAGTGATACAATGGGTAAAAGATACCTACTGGAATTAAACTACTAGAGTCCTAGTTAAGATTAATCTTATCGGATAAGACATATCTAATCTCTATTTGAATAGATTACACACTTAAATAAAAACTCTATTATCCTATCGTACATAATCTACAATGAGAATTGACTACTGGCAGTATGTGTCATTTCGGCGAGGAACGGTTATTAGAACTCTCTAAGATAGCAAGATTATGGGATCAATTGTGTCCTTTTGATGCGCTTGCTGACATGTGTCTTACAAATATAAATTTAATCTCTACTATCTGGGTTCAAAGTGTGGCTCCTAGTTCACTTTTTTTCCTGTAACCAAATAACTTGGATTCAAAACCGTGTTGGTGTATCATATCTATTATTTTCCAAGTTTGATGTCTAATGATTTTGCATTGGATTTCCTGGCATCTCAGACATTCATAGCTTGTTATGGTAGTGGTATAGAGGACCCAATATGATGGAGTTCTTGAAAGCTCTTTTTAGCAGTTTGCTCAATTTATCTTGATTATGAAAGAGTAGGAAAATCTTGGACCTACAATTTTGTTCACTTATGGATTGATGTGCAGTTTGTGAGTAGCATTTTATATCTTTGAAAAAGAGAACAAATTTTCATATCTGAGATTGTAATGCTTCAGATTGTCAATTCTCGTATTTTTGAATGTTTGTTTCCTCCTGTCCTGCTTTTCATTCTCTTTTAATTTTCAGGATATTGAGCGGTACAAATTAGGAAACCCAAGAACGTTTCACTATCTGAACCAATCTAATTGCTATGAGTTGGATGGAGTTGATGATTCTAAGGAATATATTGCAACAAGGAAGGCAATGGATGTTGTTGGAATAAGTTCTGACGAGCAGGTATGTTAATGAAACATTATCCTGTGAGATTATCTTTAATCATAATGTTTTCTAAACTTTGTCCTATTGGTTGTTGCTTCTGCCATTTTCAGGATGCAATATTCCGGGTTGTGGCGGCAATTCTCCATCTTGGGAACATTGAATTTGCTAAAGGGAAGGAAATGGACTCATCAGTACCCAAAGATGAAAAATCTCGATTCCATCTGAGGACTGCTGCTGAGCTTTTCATGTAAGTTTACAATTAACGGACTTGCACTAACATAGGCTGAAAGGCATTTCTTTGATATTTGTTCATTTTTATCTGTTCTTGTATGAGAGAGAGAGAGCATGTTTAATCCCCGGTTTTATATAGGTGCGATGAGAAGTTACTGGAAGATTCTTTGTGTAAGCGCGTTATTGTAACTCGTGATGAAACCATTACTAAATGGCTGGATCCGGCATCTGCTGCTCTTAGTAGAGATGCTTTGGCTAAAATTGTGTACTCGAGGTTGTTTGACTGGTATGGTTCACTTCTTCTGTCCGATTAGAAACACTTCAGAGTTGACTCTGCTTATTATTTGTTTTTTTTTTTTCTGTTTTGGACATTTATTTCTGACATTGTTTTTTAAAATTCCACAGGATCGTGGATAAGATCAATAGTTCAATTGGTCAAGATCCTGACTCAAAGTTCTTAATTGGGGTGCTGGATATTTATGGATTTGAGAGTTTCAAGACTAACAGGTGCTTAACCGGTATGCCTGTTGTTTTCATAATTGACCGAAGTTGGTTTTCTGCAACCAATGAATAGAAATGGAAGTTGTCTCATGAGCCACAGTTAATACTTTTGACATTTATTATTTGACAATAAAAGAAGCTGTGTTTTGAGAGACCTAATCCCATTTGTTAAGGCATGGTAAAGGTGGTTCATTTGGATGTTCTGCACATAAGAATTTCTCTTCTGGTTTCATGCAGCTTTGGCCTGAGATGCATTTACTCTTAGTATTAACTATTAACTCTCAACAAACTAATTTCTATTGATGGATCTGATGGTTTTTGCCAACGAAGTTTCATTTTTTTTTTGTAGTGGTCAAGATAGTTTTCTCTAGAGCTTTAGGATATAGGGCATTCGTTGCCTTAACGAGTACGAGTGCAGTTTACTTTCGCTGTTAATAATTGCTTAGCTATATGCTGCTTGTCACCCTTAAATTAAAGTCACATTTTCCTGACTGCCATGCTATGATTATCTTGTCACCAGATATTTCTTTCTGAAGTATTTAATTCGTTTGGACATATGTAATTGGTTATGCTGTATATTTGTCCCAATGTTCCTGGTTTCTTAGAGCATCTGTTGCATCGAACACTGTTCATGGGTTTGGAATGCAGCATATAAATCTAAGTCTCATTGGCATTTGTTTTGTATGCTATTTTTCTAAGGCGTGTTTAGAATTGTTAAATTTTCACGTCTAATTTTGTTTTTTTGGTCCCCTGGTCTTTGCAAGTGCCTGTGTTTCTGTTTTCTTGTGGAATTGATTTTTCCTTTTGATAATTTTAACCAAAGCAAGTATGTCAATTGGTTGACTGGAGGTTTAAAATCAGTTTCCTAAATATGTATCTTTTCTATTTTGAAGTTTGGCCCTTATGTTACTTTTAGTTATCGGGTTTTTGATGTCATAGCTTCTGCTAAGTGTGGAATGAAAGGTTATGCTGTTTGATTCTGTAGGTTTGGATGAGCAACTTGAAATTAAATATATTGTTGAGCTTGTTATCTTTCTCCTCATCAATATGTTTTAGTTGTGTGATATATGTCTTTCAAGAGTTTTACGATGAATTCCTAAATTGATGTGATGGGGTGCATAAATACAGTAGTGTCGTTTGAATGATGAAGTTTAATATCTGGCATCAAGGCTGTTATAATCATGATAAGACCTGTACACTAATATCTGGGTTGTAAATCATGTTGGCATTGTCACTGCTGCTGTCATCAAGAGAGAAGAGACTGGTATATGATCATGTAGTTTGTATGGTTTGGTATTGATTGTGCATAGTCCCATGGAGACTTCACGGAATGATAGTTCTCATTGTGCTTCTTATTTTGGATTCTATAATATATAAAGTTAATCATGATTAAAATTAATGAGTGACCTTTTGGATGCTTGCCTTCTGTTTGTCTGATGTTTTATGTACTACTTTCTTTGCAGTTTTGAGCAATTCTGCATTAACTTGACAAATGAGAAATTGCAGCAGCATTTTAACCAGGTTGTTTACGAAAGACATATCCACCTCATGCTTAACATTTCTCTTTTTTTGTTCTATAGTTTGTAACACCTAAAATATTCTGCCTCAGCACGTCTTCAAAATGGAGCAAGAAGAGTATACGAAAGAAGAAATTAATTGGAGCTACATTGAATTTGTTGATAATCAGGATATTCTGGACCTCATTGAAAAGGTCTGTTGAATCTATCTCTCCAGAATTTGGCTGGTCTTTTACAGATTGGTTTAGTATTGTATCATTTACTCTCCAATATTCACATATAAAATCCAATCTCTGTGCGAAACTCTGGATTTGGTTTTGTGTTACTGGATGTAAATCTCTATTAAAAGAAATTTGTGTTATGGCACATCTGCTTGAACCGTACATTCATGCTTGTCAACTCCCTTACATTTTTGTCTAAGTTATCTCAGTTCTAGTTGCATCCATGTTTAGCGTTCTTTGTTTCCACGCAACATGTTTAGGATGGATGTTAATTACGAATAATCTAATGTTGTGGTTATTTACAAGATCTTTTAGTCATCTCCTTGACAAATGAAATTACCCTAATGTTTGATAATCCAAAATGCCAAAAACTTTTCTATACTTCATGTTGGATGTTGCTTAAATGATGTAGTGTTATTTTCATGTGATATAGAAGATAATGTGCTAACTGCTAAGGGCAAAATTGACGCTTTATTCTTGTTGAAAAATTTATAACATGAGCAAAAACCTGACCCATCAATTAAGCAAGAGAAGAAATTTGGGGAAGAATGATGAGATAAGAGTCTAGACGGGAGATGGATGAATTATCAGATGTGGAAATAGTTATAAATAAGCTTAGCCACTAGCTATAGTCTAGCATAAAACAAAACTAGTCACTTATAACTAGACCAAATGATATTAGTTCCTTTTTTCTCTAACATGTCTTAGATGAGTTTCTTGGGTAAGCAGTGTATAAGTAATGCTTGCTTCAAGCTAGCTGCTTGATACTTAAATTATATAAATACTTTAAGTACCATGCGACAATAATTTCCTTTTTATATACAATCATTATTTTGAGCCTTGCATGAGTATCATCCTTGTTCAATGTTGGTATTGATTTATTAATTATCATTGTTCTTTGACAATTTCTGGTGCAAACTTCTTTGAGTACTCTTGTGCCTTTAATCCCTTTTATCGCTGTGCTTGAGACACTACCTTTATTCTTCTTAAGAATTTCTCTTTCGGGGTGTTTCTGGTGCTCTCTCATTTCTCTCTCTCTTCCTTTCTTCTGGCCACAAAGAAATATTTTCTTGTTCTATTTTTTTAATTTGTTTTTTTTCCAACATTCTTGCCAATCATATTCTTAGACTTGGGTGGGTTTTCGTTAATCACATCAGTGAATCAAAAGTGTTAGATGATCCAAACTGTTATTTGGGTGTTATGTGTTTTTCATTTCCCCTGTTCTTGTTTTGCAGAAACCAGGTGGCATAATTGCCCTTCTAGATGAGGCTTGGTAAGATGTAGTTTGCATTTACTTGTTTTTTGACGTTTCAAAATCCGGCTAAAGTTTCTATCAGCTACCTAAATATTGTTTATAAATTATATCCTACTGTTGTGTGATGTTGATGAACTTTTTCCTCTCTTGTACGTTCCCCTTTTAAATTTTAAAAGCATGTTTCCAAGATCAACACATGAAACATTTGCCCAGAAGCTGTATCAGACTTTTAAAAACCATAAGCGGTTCAGCAAGCCCAAATTGTCTCGTAGCGACTTCACAATTTGCCATTATGCTGGTGATGTATGTTTGCTTTCACTTTGTAATATATTCATGTTATAGAACAAAACCAATAAGTTAGGTTAATGGATTTTTCTTAATGTTCTTTTTCAGGTCACTTATCAAACAGAGTTGTTCCTGGACAAGAACAAAGATTATGTTGTAGCTGAACATCAGTCCCTTTTGAGTGCTTCAAAATGTTCCTTTGTTTCTGGTTTATTTCCACCTTCAGCTGAGGAATCTTCCAAATCGTCAAAATTCTCATCAATAGGTTCTCGATTTAAGGTGTGCTAGTGCTTCTGTTTCTAAAATGCATATTATTACCTTTCCCCCCAGTCTAATGGACTATGAATGCTCTTTTTGTATTACACAGCAACAATTACAAGCATTACTTGAAACCCTCAGTTCCACTGAGCCGCATTACATACGTTGTGTAAAGCCCAATAATCTTCTTAAGCCATCAATATTTGAGAATAAGAATGTTCTGCAACAGCTTCGGTGTGGGGTAAGAACCATTTTACGAGGTTGAACTGATGCATATTTGGTGTTTAATTAGAACTACTTTCCCACTTATCCACATTGTTTGTCTCACTTCAGGGAGTTTTGGAGGCAATCAGGATTAGCTGTGCTGGATATCCTACTAGAAAACAATTTGATGAATTTGTAGACCGATTTGGCCTCCTTGCACCTGAAGTTTTGGATGGAAGGTACAGTTAATAGTTTTCTTTGCTCTTAAGAAGTTTCTTCCAAACTGTACCCTGACCCATTCATTATTCATGTTAGTTCTGACGAGGTTGCTGCATGCAAAAAGCTTCTAGAGAAGGTTGGACTTCAAGGCTATCAGGTAAATGTCTGATGGACGTTCAAACAGTCTCTTAGTGTATTGAGTTTCCTTCCATTAGTACCAGTTTTTTTTTTGTGAGTGTGTGTATCTATAGCATACATCATGCAAAATCCCTTGTCATCTAGACGTCACTAAAAGCTAGCAGACAGATATGCAACAGGAAGTTATTTAAGTATTTATGTTTAGCCTCTGTCTTATGCCGTCTCACAAAAAGAGGAGATTCAACTTAACTCATCTGTCAAAAGATCTAATTGGTGTAAGACGTTAACTTGTTATTTGGTAAACAGCTCAAGTTTGTATTTGCTAGGAAACAACTCCGGAAAGTCCCCCCCTCCCCCCCTAGTGCACTTGAAAAATTCTTGGACGCTAGCAACTACACTTGTCACATGCAGATCTAACTTTTTGGCTTTCAAGCAACAAACTTGAAGTTATAAATGCTCGATATTGTCTAATTTTATCAGCATTTTAATATCTTGCTTGAAGATGTTAGCATCGTGTAGCATACATGCATTTGGAACAGGCACCCTCCAGGTGTGAGTTCATTCATTGCTTTTGAACAAATTGTATATGCATCCACTTGTTTCATGATTGTTTACTCGTGTTTTATGCATCTATATGGTTTTATTTTGGGAGAGATCACACTGATGCCATTTTATTTTTGGCAGATTGGTAAGACGAAGGTTTTTCTCAGGGCTGGTCAAATGGCTGAACTAGATACCCGTAGGACTGAAGTCTTAGGAAGATCTGCTAGCATTATCCAGAGGAAAATTCGTTCTTATTTAGCTCGCAGAAGTTTCGTTATGCTTCGCCTATCTGCATTACATATTCAATCTGTCTGCAGAGGTATTTATTCTTGTTAATACATTTCTGGGTTTAGCAGTTGTAAATTAACTAAATTTACTATCTATTAAGGCATTCTTATTATGTGTGTCTGTTTATAGTTTCCCCCCCTGCTAATTTCAGGACAACTTGCTCGCAAAGTTTACGAAGGCATGAGAAGAGAAGCAGCCAGTTTGAGGATCCAGAGAGATTTGCGTATGCATCTTGCTAGGAAAGCTTATAAAGAAATGTTTTCTTCTGCTGTTTCCATTCAAACTGGCATGCGGGGGATGGTTGCTCGCAATGAACTACGCATCAGAAGGCAGACCAGAGCAGCAACTATAATTCAGGTAGGTCAAGGATTTTAAATTGTTCTGTTATCATACTGCATCTATGTTGATGTTTTGAAAATTGTTTTACCTTAAGTGGTTGAACCTCTTTTTTTGAAGTTATTTAAAAAAAAACTTGGAATGACTTTTATTGTACTTAACAGAGTCAATGTCGCAAGTACTTGGCCCGGTTGCATTATCTGAAGTTGAAGAAAGCAGTAATTGCAACACAATGTGCATGGAGAGGAAAACTTGCTCGCAAAGAACTGCGGAAGCTTAAGATGGTATATTTTGTTCTTTCCATCAAACTTTTTATTTATAAATTGTTGTCAACCATCTTTTAGATCTTTGAAAATGGGTGGCATTTGGCACAATTGTGTTTTGTGGTCCCCTTCTTTGCTTAAAATTGAAATCAGAGCACCAATAAGTTGCAGCTTTGCTATGATATATTTTTAGGGTTTTTTTTTATTTTTTCATCCAGGCTTTTGCTTTGTTGGGTTGGAAAAATGGAAAAGGAAAGGAAAACGGAAAGAAAATAAATTTTTAGTGTTCTTGGTTGGAAAGAAAGTGGGGAAAGAAAATGAGGGATGATCATTTTCCATTCATAAAAATAAATAATTCCAAGCTTGAAAGGAAAAGAGGAGATGAAATGTGGGAGAGATGCGAGTTAGTTCGAAATATGATTTTTTCAAAGCTTCATTTTCTTTCCTCCCATTTTTCAACTTTACCAAGCAATGAATGGAAAGAAAATACAATTTTCTTCGAATTTTTCCATCCTTCCTACGAAGCACACCAATAAGATAAAAGTTTATTCAAGATTCTTATGCTCTAGATAATCAAAAACCAAATATCTATGGTCTTACCATCCTTGACATATTTATTTATTCATGCATCCCTCTGTTTCTCGTTATTCTTTTATTTGCAGGCTGCTAGGGAAACTGGAGCTTTGCAAGCTGCAAAGAACAAACTAGAAAAGCAGGTTGAGGAACTGACATGGAGGCTACAGCTGGAGAAACGAATGAGGGTAAGCTCATTATAATAAGTTAACTGTAGCTAGTTTCTTTCTTTTCTTTTGTTGAGTTGTGTGCTTTTTTTTTCTGTTTGTATTGTGTCTGGTAAAACATAGCTAATCCATTAGAGGCAAGGATATGCAGAACGGAGGCATTGTGTGCTTGGCTAGTTGGTTTGTATCAAAACATTGTGTTTTTTATTTGATGTGCTTTGTTACTGAGAAAGGACATTAATTTTTTTACGCCTATCTCGTGCTTTAAATATTGTAGGTTATGAGGTTGTCAGTTGTATTTGACTTCCCATCTTGAATTAGCTGCTTCAGATAAATAACTTATTATATTTGCATTTATTGTAATGTATTCTTATGTTATCCCTGTCTATATTTCCAGCCAGCCACTTTTGGATTTTATTTCAGATTAAAAATGTATTCCATTTAAATTTAGTTTTAAATTTTAATTGAAAATAGTTTTAACATTTTCTTCTTATAATTTATAATTTCCTGTCTTACTCCGTAGGTTGACATGGAAGAGGCTAAAAAACAAGAAAATGCAAAGCTACAGTCTGCTTTGCAAGACATACAACTTCAGTTTAAAGAAACCAAAGATTTGCTTGCTAAGGAACGTGAGGCTACCAAAAAGGTAGCTGAGATAGTCCCTATAATTCAGGAGGTTCCGGTGATGGATCCAGTAATGCTTGAGAAGCTTACAAATGAGAATGAAAAACTGAAGGTAAGGAGGCTGTCTAATGTCTGTATTTGCATAAAGAAATAGTCAACGTGCGATAATCTAAGGGTATCTTGGGGTTGTTCTTTTACAGAACACTTTCATAATTATATTTCTTGTTGATTATCCACAGGCAATGGTGAGTTCGTTGGAAAAGAAAATTGATGAAACAGAGAAAAAGTTTGAAGAGACAAGCAAGATAAGCGAAGATAGGTTGAAACAAGCTTTGGATGCAGAATCAAAAATAGTTCAGTTGAAGACTGTTATGCACAGGTTAGTTTGTGCCCTTAAAAAATATTTTGAGATAAATTCGCTTGGTTAAATACCAGAATCTGGGATAGAGCTCATTTGCATGCGTCTGTGTTTATTCATTCCCCCCGCCCCCGGTCTTTTTCCTGGTTTTCATTGCTTCTTTGTTAGCAGTCTTGAAGAAAAGATTTCAGACATTGAATCTGAAAACCAAGTTTTGAGGCAGCAAACCCTGTTAAACTCACCTGTTAAGAAGACTTCACAGCTTCCACCAATTCC
This sequence comes from Hibiscus mutabilis, assembly GCA_019671005.1. Taxonomy (NCBI): domain Eukaryota; kingdom Viridiplantae; phylum Streptophyta; class Magnoliopsida; order Malvales; family Malvaceae; genus Hibiscus; species Hibiscus mutabilis. The sequence goes on from CM033723.1 coordinate 42,877,102, forward strand.
AGTTTTTCTGGTAAAATATAGCATTATTTTTTTATTATCCTGTTTCATTAGTCATTATGTTGATATTTCCTGTTATTCTTTTTCTTTGAAATTTTGCAGAATTTGGAAAATGGGCACCATGTGGATGAATTAAATAAATCAAATGTATGCTACATTATCATTTTAATACTTTTGATCATACTTTTCTAGATTCTGTAGCGTGACCATTGGCAAGAGTTGTTACCACAGGAACCACAGAGTGCGACTCCAGTGAACGTTGGTGCAGAAACTGATGGCAAACTGCGAAGATCCAATCTTGAACGCCAACACGTATGTTTTCCTAGAATTGATTTTTGCGCCTTCAAGCCTTTTCTTTTTTTCAGTGTGTCAGTTATATTTTCTGCCATTCTCTCAACAGGAGAACGTTGATGCACTGATCGATTGCGTTTCGAAAGATATTGGGTTCAGTCAAGGAAAACCTGTTGCCGCATTTACCATATATAAATGTCTTCTCCACTGGAAATCTTTTGAAGCCGAAAGGACCAATGTGTTTGATCGTCTTATTCAGATGATTGGTTCTGCAATTGAGGTAATTGATTGTATGATTCAGTCTTGTTGGTGGAGTAATTTCAGGCAGTGTCATCTGCTTCATTTTCTTTTATCATTCAACATTTTCTGCTAATTTTAACCTTGTCTAATTCTTCACTAATTCATCATAATAATCTCATTTTCCGAATGAAGTCCTTGCAAGGTCAGGAGTTGTTCTTGTGTCCTACAAGTCATGTGACCTGACTTGAAGTTTTTGCTGCATATTTTTCTTCCCTTTGATTGCCTGCTTTAATAATTGTAAAATAGTTTCTTTAGAAGACCACACTTCTGTTTCTGAATTGTACTTGGCATTTTTATGTACTTCCTGCTTGCTATAGTAGAACAAGCATAAATGCATGATTCATTGAGTGAAGAATGACACTTCTTTTATTTTAGAATGAAGAAAACAATGGTCATATGGCTTATTGGTTGTCCAACACATCAGCGTTATTGTTCTTGCTCCAAAAAAGCCTTAAAGCTGCTGGTTCAAGTGGTGCATCTCCAAGTCGGAAGCCAACTGCTGCAACCTCTCTTTTTGGAAGGATGACAATGGTATTTGAAATTCTTATTTTTCCCCACTGAGTATATCATTTTTAAGGAAGTATAAGACTATTCTTCACATTCATTTCTCGCTTAACTCAGGGTTTCCGCTCGTCTGCTTCCAACAACCTTGCTGCAACTGCTGCACTAGTAGTTCGCCAAGTAGAGGCCAAATATCCTGCTTTACTTTTCAAACAGCAACTTGCAGCATATGTGGAAAAGATCTATGGAATCATCAGGGACAACTTGAAGAAAGAGTTATCATCTTTGCTTTCTCTATGCATCCAGGTATCTAGTGATTCAGTTAGTTTCTGTTCAACAATTTGAATCTGTATCTTGCAGCTATACTTATCTTAATCTTGATTCCTTTGTATGTTTAATTTGTCTTGCTGACTGTTAGGCACCGAGAACATCCAAGGGAAGTGTACTACGATCTGGGCGGTCCTTTGCCAAAGATTCTCCTTCAACTCTCTGGCAGAACATTATTGATAGTCTCAACACCCTCCTAAGCACTTTGAAAGAAAATTTTGTAAGGGACCTAATATTTTCATTCTAACTTGCCTTCATAAACTTTGATTGCCTCTGTCAATCTTGATTTTCTGTTAAATGCGGAGGTTTTTACAGTTAATTGGTTTTCAGGTGCCTTCTGTTCTTATCCAGAAGATCTTTACTCAAACATTTTCATACATTAATGTACAATTGTTTAATAGGTAGGTTTTGTTTATTGTTCTTTGCGGTTTTAATTCAAATGGTTTGGTTATATTGACATTTTTATTTTTATCATTTTCCAGCCTTCTTCTACGACGTGAGTGTTGTACATTTAGCAACGGAGAATATGTTAAGGCTGGATTAGCTGAGTTAGAGCTCTGGTGTTGCCAAGCGAAAGAAGAGGTAACTTCTTTTGTTGTAGTTTTAATCTATGTTGCATGGATACGATTGTGAGGACGGATACGGGGACGGGAAACGGCATTTTCCAAAATCACAAGGTACGGGTATACGGCAAATATAAAATAAATTTTAATATATATAAAATAAAAAGCATTAAAATTCATATGAAATTAAAATAAAATATATAAAAAATAATATTAAATTGTCAAATCTCAAACAATAAACTAAGGCTTGGTTTGACATTGTTTTTGAAAAGTGTGGCAGAGAATTGCTTTTAAAAAATTTAGTTTAAAATTTAACTGTTTGATATTGCAGTTGTAAAGTACTTTTAAAAAAATAAAATATCTATTTTGGACATTATATTGTGAAAATGTATTAACTTGAATTATATTTGAATTCATTAATATTATTATATATATAATATGTTAACTTAAATTATAATAAGAACATAAAAAAATATTTTATGATAACTAATAGTTAATATTTTTATATATAAAATATTTTTAGAAAATATAAAACTTCCAAAGAAGAAAAATTGAATTGAACTGAGTGAATAAAATCAGAATCAAATTCATCAATACAGCTCAAACAAACCAAAGCAAAGATTCAAAATTTAGTGGTTTCTAGATTCAATAAAAAATCCAAAACAAAGGTTTGTTTGAGCTCAAACAAAGTTCAAACCAAACCAAATTTTACTGATGAAATAACCTTTCTAAGCTTACATTAGAGCTCGAATCTTGGGGACGCGCCACCCCTTTCAAAACAAACCCCAACAATCAGCATAAGACCTTAGGGTCGTGCGTGTAATTCAAACACCGTCCCCGAAACGTCCTCGATTAATTTTTAGCCGTATCCCGTAAACTTGGGATGTCCTTGGTACGTACCTCCTGGGAAGCACGGGTACGACAATCTCATGCCGTTTCAAGTACCCGAAACGTCCCAGAGACGAGTACTGCTAAGGTACCTACCGGGAACGTCCCACGTTGATGGGGTACGACTAAAAGTGATCGGGGACGGTTGGAATATTTCCGGGAACGTTTCGGGGACGGCAGATGACCTTTACCAGCGTCCTCGAGGTCATTTTGCAGCTCAGAGACTCACGAGCTTTGACATGTATTTCGACGACAACCTTACCGGATGATACGAAGCGACAAACGAAAAGAAAAATTTAAAAGAAAAAATGAGGTGCAGTCGTGCAGAATAAAAAAGGAGAAAGGTTGAAGAAGAAGAAGAATAACACGTAATTTTTTTTAAACTTCTCATAAAATGGGGGCTGTTTTAACTTTTATAGGGCCCAATAAAGTGATTTTATTATTATATATATGAAAACTTTACTTAATTACTTTGTTTTTCTACTTTAATTTTACGTGAAGAAAACCATATCATTCAATAATGTGCCTTTATTATTATTATATGAACACTTTATTAAAAAAAAATAGGATTATTTTTTACTTTATTAACATTTTGTTTTTACTGGTTCCTCTAGATATTATTATTATTATTATTTTGAATAGATTATTATATATATTATTTTATATTTGTCATACTCGTACCCTATAATTTTAAAAATTATCGTTTTTCGTCCCTGTCTCGTCCCCATATTCGTATCAATGCAACATAGCTGAAAGTTGTGTATTGTATTTGTAACCTGTTTTTAACTTGTTTTAATGCTTCTTCACTCAAGTTTTAAATAGGGATGGGTAAATATCTATTTCAGTCATGTCATATTTTAATTTTATTATTTTAGTCCTTAATTTCCTCTTAATTTAAAATGTAAAGTTAAATTTTCGTTCAATTTAGTCCTTTAATTTTAATAATCTTCTAATCTAAGTGTTAGAAAGTAATTTGAAAATCATTAGAAGTGAATTTAAATAACTATAATTATTGTTTAATACAATTATAATTTTAGTCCTTATTGTATTATGAATTTTAATAATTTTTTATTATATATATATATTAAAATTTATTTTATATTTGTCGTACCCTTGCCATATTCGTACCCTGTAATTTTGGAAATTGCCGTTTCCTGCCCCCGTATCTGTGCAACTTAGCGTACCACTGCTGTCCCCGGGCCGTATCAGGGACGCGGGACGACCATAAACCCATGTACTCGTGCTTCATAGGTTTTCATGTGTTTATATACGGAGTTGTTGCTACATAAGTTTGCTGGACAATTTGCTTACTTTAGGCCCATAACTATGTTGATGCTTTACCTTCACTTTTAATTGTATTGCAGTATGCAGGGTCATCATGGGATGAACTTAAGCACATAAGGCAGGCTGTTGGATTCTTGGTATGTCAAGGCATGCGTTGGCATTATAGAGTGTTCTTGGTTATTTTTCATTATAGAGATTGTTACCGGCATTATTTAGCATATTGTGAAAAAATCCCCGAAATAATCCCCCTAACCCTTTTAGCTTGTACTCATTGGGTCTCAACACGTTTGACAGAGCACAAAGTTTTAGGTAACAAGATCATATTGATTGGTGGTGTTTCTAAATGCCCCATTCAGTGAAAATCAATATGGAACTAAATAATGTAAATAGGACGGTTAAAACAACTTTTGTCTTTCCAAATAATGAGAATAGCTGGTTTGGGAAGTGTAGCAGATATTTAGGGACCAGATTTACCAGGAGCATTTGTTTTCTTGCACAATGTGGTTCTTCAACTATCTTTGGATCATGCTTGTCAATTTATTCAAATTTGTTCCCTTGACCTGTGAAATCATTGTTATACTGATTTGTATGTGCTGAAGTAGTGGTGCTTTCGCCGAATATTGTTTCCTGATTAGCAGTCTTCTGATTATGCTGACTTTTATTAAAACCTGATAACAGGTTATACATCAGAAGTACAGAATTTCTTATGATGAAATTACAAACGATCTCTGTCCTGTAAGTCCCCTCTCTCTCTCTCCCCCTCCCTCTCCCTCCTATTCTAACCTATTTTCTGATACTATCTGACATGTAACGATTGGTTTGGTCAGAGTCTTAGTGTGCAGCAGTTGTACAGAATATGTACTCTGTACTGGGATGACAACTACAATACTCGAAGTGTTGCTCCAAATGTATGTTGTGTGGCATATGATGTTTTTTCTTGGTTGTATAGGAAGTTGAGAAATCAGATACGATATATTAGCAACCTGCACTCTTTTACAGGTTATTTCCAGCATGAGGATACTAATGATAGAGGATTCCAATGACGCTGCTAGCAGCTCCTTTTTATTGGATGGCAATTCCAGGTAAGTTCTTACCATATGCACTACTAGGAAAGTTGATTTGGGATCGAGTTTTAAGTAATTTGTGAATGAGAATGTTAATTCAGGAAGAGTTCAGTTACAGTGGGCGTAATATGAAAGATTGGAATAGTAATGGATTTGATTACAGCTTAAGAGCATAGGATAGAGAAACAAACTAATTCAGCCTTCTTAATGCAATACAGCATCCCCTTCTCTGTTGATGACCTTTCCAATTCGCTCCAAGAGAAAGACTTCTTGGATGTCAAACCAGCAGAGGAACTTGTTGAGAATCCAGCCTTCCAATTTTTACACGACTAAGGCATAGGAAGCTTAAATATACCGTCTCCTTTTTCGAGTCGAGGTCAGCAATGGGGGGACTTGCAAACACTATAGCCGACTCAACAGTTGTAAATTCAATTCATTTAACCCTCTTGATATATATAGTATTATTATTTTTTTTACATTCAAATTGTAAAAACCGACATTGTTGAGTCGGGGGTACAAATTTGTTTAGTCGATTTGTTTTTTTTATTGGTCTATTCTTCTGCCATAAGGAGGCAGTTTTATTTTTAGTCGGAAGTTAAGGTGTAATGAAGAGTGGCACTATAGTTGGGGGGCTGAGATATGGATCCCAGTCCCAGTTTTTTTATGTAAAAAGAAACCCAATTTGGAAACATACACCATATATAGTAAAAAAAGATTTAAGGTTGTTTTTTTTTCCTTGGTGAATGTACTTTCAGTTTCGATGTAAAATCTAGATTGTATGATTTTCATTGTGGGTTTTTATCATGTGTTCCTGCAGTTTTTTACCATCAGAGTTGGAAATCGGACATAAATAAATTAGAATATTTTTGGCAAAAATCTCCATTTTCATGATGTGGATGCCATTAACAAAGATAAAGAAATCAACGTGGAGAAGAAAGCTACCATTGTCTTGTATGGCAGATAATTACTACTAATTTTAAGAACATGTCATATTTTGATACTTGAATTTCTCTATTTTATTTATGTTTTTTCCGTATTGCTTTTTGAACTTATCTTACATTGATAATTTTTTTGTAACGATGTTAATTTTAATTTCTACAAATTTTTAAATGTTTAATTATTTTATAAAGGGTTAGGATTCAATAAAATTTTTAAGTTTTACAATTATGGGAAGAGCGAAAATTAATCTTACATTTAGAATTTTAAAGTTTTACTAACTTGATTTGGGGTTTGTGAGTTTTTTGGTTTATGTTAAGTTTTGTCAATTTTAAAGTGATTTTAGAAAAATTTAAACTGACCGAGGGTAGAAAAAATGTAGATGACATGTGGGTGCTGTGTTAGTAAAAAGCAGTCTATATCTATACACATGACTATCATGTCACCAATTTATTTTTGATTTAATGTTTGAATGATTAAAATAGAAACAAATTAAATCAAATGTTTAATGATTCAATTAAAAAAAATTAACTTTAAAGACCAAAATAAATTATGAGAAGATTTTTGAGTTTAAATTTTAAACCGCTCCTGGTTAGGGACATGGTTATTGGCACCAACCGTAGAGGCATTAAGGTAAATTAGGGATATTCTTTGTTCCTTCCCAGTGTGTAGTTCCCTTCCCTATACGAAGATCTTGATGGTCCAAAGAAGATATCCTGCACCCGTCATGTCGTAATCGTGTTAGCTGTCCTTTCCTGTTAATTGTTAGTTTGAGATTTGTCAATCCAACATCCAATCAATAGTAAGTTGAATTACGTGCGCAATGAAGAAGACTTGTATTTAACTTTTAGATTCATAAACTTCTAGATTCGATTTTTACCTTTTTCTTTAAAATAAATAAATTAATAATATTTTTAATAATCTTAAGTGAAAATTAATAATATTCTTAATATCTAATTTAATTAATTTCAGTATTCAACTTGTTGGTAATCATAATCAATGCAACTTAAAACCTACTTGTAAAAAGAAAATCCATGGGTTACATATTGATTGAATAAATGGAAGGGAATTAGTTGGCGAAGAACATGGAAGTTTGGTGCAACAAAAATTTTCAAATGATTAAGGAAAAATCTCATCATCTTTGACCAAATCAACTGTCTCATCATCATATAATACTAATACTAATACTAATACTACTAATATATGTATATTTTCAAAGGTTTTTCTTCCATGTGGTCTCATGTGTTTTTCCTTTGTGAAGAATTATTATTATTAAGGAAAATATTCTATGTATTGGGTAAAAACAAAAATATTTCTACAAGCACCTTAATTTTAGGGTTTATTGATTTAGTTTAGGGTTTGAGTTTAGGATTTAGAATTTAGGGGTTGTAGTTAGAATTTAGGGTTTAGAGGTTAGTGTTTATGTTTACAGTAATATGTATATGGATTTAGGTTTTAACCTATACACTCTAAATTCTAACCCTAAACCATAAATTCTAACCATAACCATTAAATTCTAAACTCTTAAACATAAACCCTTAAACCCTAAAACTAAAGCATTTGCGAAATTTTTTATTTTCACCGCCATTGCATGAAATATGTTCTCTTATTATCATTATTGTTGTTGTTATTATGTAAAATAAATAAATAAATATGTTCAAAGTAGGGTTGATGGTGGTGAAAAATTAATTCACGTTCTTCCTACAAATTCTCCTGCTCATGTTCTCTGCTGCTCATTAAGATCTGATTCTCCCCCCTAGTGTTATTTATTATTATAATTATTATTTAATTTGTTACCGTTATTATAGTTAAGAGTTTTGTTAGTTGGGCCATATTTTATTATGCATTGATTTTGAAACATACATGAACCCATTGACTTTGTAATCTGGGGAAGCAGAAGTAATTAAGTATTTTTAATTACAACCTATTTCCTATCACATGGTAATGCTAATGTCTTAATGATTCATTAATTAATTAAAAATTGGAGGGTTATGAATGATCACTCTTAAGCTACAAGCGCCCTTGGATAAAGCTCGTGTCACGTGTCTCATGCTAGTAAAAAAAACATTACTTATTAACCGTGAGTTGGTGTAATAAAATGAAACATTAGATTCTTTAAGTAATGTCGTGGTTTGAATCTTGACGTTGTGCCGCAAAATAAATTTCTGCAATATTCGATCCAAATTAATCCAAAGAATTAAACACCGACGATTTACAAAAAAAAAAAACATTTATGCATTTGAGCTTTTCAAAATTGAGAACAACAATATAAATATTTATGGGAAATTGAACTCTACCTCCTTCTCCAAACATTTTTTTTCCTTTTAATATCTACTAGATTGTGTGTCAATTGCTCCATGAGGAAGAAACCGTATATATAAAAGTTAGGGTAAACTACATAAATGGTCACCACATTTTAGGACACTTCCATTTTGGTCATTAAACTTTTAAAACTTGTGTTATAGTTACTGAACTTTTAGTTTGCTTTCAATATGATCCCTCTCGTTACCTTCAGTTAGAAGTTGTTGACGCGACACGTTAATTTTCAGTTTTCCTAAAAAATAATGGGTAAACTACATTGTCCATTACTCAACTTTCTTCTCACTCCTATTTTACTCACTGAAGTTTAAAACTTTCAATTTAATAACTTAACTTTCAAATTGTTCCTATTTTGGTCACTCTCGAATGACATGTTTATACAAATCTAAAAATTCAATTTCGGTACATATTTGTTAAAATAAATTATTTTGATTTGATCACGGTTCACAGTTTTAAGCAAAATCAATTAATCGACCTAATCAGTTATATATAATATTTATAAATTTATGCACTAAAATATCTTATAATCTAGTGATTTTGATATCCTTCTGATTTTTTAAGATATTTTGGCTCTGGGTAATATTTAAGGAATAATAATAATATTTTAAAGAAAAATGAGGATAATTAAAGGTTAATAAACTTAATTAGGTTTAATAATCCGTGATTACTTACCATAAAAGTGGAGAGGGCTTAGGGACGTGGGTATGTGCATGAATCTTTCATTGATTGCTAAAACAACCACGTTCCCTACATTTCCATATTCCTCAGCTACAGCCTTGAGATTCTCCACCATTACTTCAGGGTTGATTTTAGGGTTTTTAAACCATTTTTTTGTTAACCAAAAAGTATCAAATTCATTGGTTGATTAATTTAGACCGTATACTGCGAAGATCTATTATGAAAGTGACCCTCTCAATCCAATTTGCTCCATTCACAACGACAGAATTTAAATTTCTGACTTTGCTTAAGAGATCTAGTACCTCATTACACTAAATCAACTGGTTGTTGGTTTAAAAATCGATTATTTAATCCTAATAAATATTCAAATTGTGCAATAAACAATTTACTAAGAGGAACAGTTCCACATGCAAACTTTTGGTTGTGCCAGGTGCAATGCCCCTAACATGTTCATATCCTAAAAACATATAGAGACAAAATAAAACAATGATAAATTATGTATCAAACATTAGGAGATAAATTACTTCGATTTTAATTAATTTAATAAATTATCTTACCGATCTCATCAACCAATCGAATAGGTTTGGTTTTCTATTTTATTAATTTAATTCATCAACTAGTCCATATGTCTATTAAATATTTATAGATAAAAAATAATTAATGTTAATAAGCTTTGTCTAACCTATGTCCTAAAGCATAGATCAAGGCGTATTTAATAACATTAATTAAGTAGAAGATTTTATTATTCCATTTAATATGAAACATTTAATAAGAATCTCATTTTAAAAGGATTCTTTGAATATTTAACTCATGAACGGACGAAAGACTTTAGGTTAGGGGGCGAACGTATAAAAATTTAGGGAACGAAAATAATTTTTTAATAGAAAATACATAAAAAAAATTTAAATTTTTAGAGAGGATGACGGCTCCTTCTAGTCCTCCGGTCCATCCCTGCAAATAATCATAGTATTGTCAAGTTACATTTATCACATTTGTCCAAGGGGACTCACATCAAACTCATTGTCCGTATAAGCTCTAACTATCACTCAAAAGTCTTGGGGACGCTACCTTTTTTTATCATACAGAAAATACAGAGGTAGGCTAACACTCTTCCTGAAGTAAATTCAAAATGAAAGACGAAATACTATCATAAAGGATTTTTCCAACAGGTGCGCCACAACTAGCACAAGCTAAAGCGCCAGCTACCTTATTTTGCTCTCGACTGAGCTAATGAATCCGCACCTCCCAATCTTGAGTAAGAAAATTGCAGACACCCTAACGTATGAACCACCTTCAACCTCCAACATTGCATCTTATATCAACAACTATCAAAGTAAATCTCTCCCAACACAAAAATACCATACAAAAGAATCATTCATTGTTATTTTAAGTGCCAATCATTTTAACTAAGATTTTTGTTCTTCTCATATCTAAAAACAATCCAAAAAACATGTAAGAAAATATTCTCACATAAATTAAATAATTGGTGATAAAATTTGTCTTGTCTTATTGAAGTTTATGAGTGAGAGATTTAGTGGTCAAATGAGATGGAAACAAAACAAAGAAAAATAAATAGATAGTTTTTTTTTAATATAAGAAGATATTCTAAATCTTTCTAAGCTTTTATTTCCTATTTAATGGAAATTACATAATTTAAAATAGAAAAGGTATAATGCGGGGATGGAGGTGTTAATGTGAACAATCTGTTTTATTAATAATTTTATGAGACATATATTAATGATTATTTTTTATTTTCTATTGATAATACACGTGATATAAAATTATTAGTGAATATATAAAGGTATAAAAAAGACGAACGAATTCTATTCGTGTTAAGTGAGGAGTGGTCCACTTAAATTTTTTACTTTTGTTATGAATATATTTTTAAAATAAATTAATTATAAATTTATTTCTTTTACTTTTCGAAATATTTATGTTTGTTCCTCATTCTCAATTTTAACTCAATCCAATATATATTGTATGCAGTCACGTAGATTTGTTGATGGGATTTTCCTTTTGTTTTTTAATTGGAATTAATTTGATTATTTTTTAAAAAGTTCTCATGCTGCCACGTAACCCTTAATATTTTATCTTGCAATTTATTAAATGCATGTAATTGAATTTTGCATTTGACTATTTGTCTTTTGTTAAAATAATTAGCTAAGACCAAACTTTAATAATCACATTCACCGTAAAACCACATATCAAATTGTCAGACAGAGAATCTAACGAGCATGCTTTGGCTTTTCTTGAGTAAATTACATCCATTGGTCATCAAACTATTGAAACTTATATGTTTTGGTTACCATATTATTTGTCTACAAGAATGGTCACTAACATTATGTATTTTTTCTGTTTTGATCACCAGCCATTAGTTTTGAACACCGACTTAACGCAAATAGTGACGTGACATGGCATGGTATATATATATTTTACTTAATCCCTGTTAATTAATTAATTGAAGTAAAACAATATTTTTTTACATTTTTTGAACTTGCCCTGCATGTCTGACGAGTTTAATTAAATTTTATTAAAAAAATAATTGTTGAAACTCGCCTAGCATGTACGGTGAATTCCCTATAAGAGTACTATCATGGGAAATAATCTACTCCGGGTGTTACTTTGGGATTTTTTTGAAATGATGCGATTTTGGGTAATAGTGTTGGATTAAAATCCGCAATTGTGAGCACATATGTAAAATGTATGATGCTATTATAAAATATGACACAAAATTAAGTGACTAATTATGTTAGGCGTGTCACAGGTATTAAAGTTTCATGAAAATAAAATGGTAAATACCATAAGATATATTTATAATTCGATGAGGGGCAGAGTTATAAATAATTAATAGTTGATTTAATAATCAACTATATAAAGAGGTAGTGGTCCCAAAAAATGGGTTAACTTGTATTACTCTTGTTCCCGTCAGAGAGTTTTTATACGGAAAGGGCTAACCTATCTTCTTGGAAAATCACAACTACCTTTTAGGTAATCTCTATCAAAGGATTCAAGGTTTTCAGTCTATCAATGAATTCAGGTACGCTTTCGCATTTAGTTTATTGTTCTTGATGATTTGACATGATAGATCCTGAGTTAGATTTCATATTTAGTTATGGTTTGGTTCTATCAAGTGACATTAGAGACTCATCATATTGAATCATTGAGAATTAATTTATTTTCTATTATTTTCCTATTGATTCATTATTAAGGTTTTATAAATACTCTTTCAAGATAATTATGACACTTGCTACTCATTATATGCAGAAAATAAATAATATGAATCTGGAGATAAAGTCTTTACAGAATTAATGCCTTTCTAATATTTTCCTATTGGTTGTTGCTTACTGAAATGTTTTTATGTTATTTGTTTTCTATAAAATTCTTTATAATTTTCTATATTTTATTTGCTTAATATTTTTAATGTTGTAAATATTAACCAAGGAAGAATATTAGAATCGACTTTATTGAGAAATTATTTTATAGACTCTTCGTACCGTGTCATATATGATTCTCACCCACTCATAACAAGATGTTAGGGAAAATAAATAAGAGTGAAGGACTAATCTATAAAGAATGACAACATAGAAAAATATGAAGCGGTAGACTATAAATGAATGATGTTGTGGGGATGATTCATAGAATAATTTATGAAACGAAATGAAAAATTTGTTAATCCAATTATCAAGTTATAAAGAAGAAACCATAGCATATTAGTTATTAGCATAATGAGTTTCTCATCTTACTCTTTATCATCCTTCCCAAATAAAATCTTAGAGTTTATCCCCAAAAATGAAAATTTTGAGTAATCTAATTTAATTACAACGTAATATCTTAGTTTGATTTTAAATTTAGATAAATTTACACACATTTATAAACTACAATACTCGAACTCAGGTCATCTAGGAGGAACAACACCACCCTTTACCATCGGGAACACTCAAGGATATGATAAAATTATGTTATAATAAGTTTAAAATAACTATATTTAATAAAATTTAAACCTATGTTGTTTAAATTTTTTTATCAATATCATTAAGCGAACCTCTTAGTGGCATAGGGAAGTTACTTTTATAAACATATAGTTATTTTTAAATATATATGTATAGTAACAATGAATGTATAAAAATTAAAGTAGTGGAATTCAAGGAGTTGTCTTAATGATAAAGGGTGTTGTTTTTTACATAAATAATTTAAATTTGAATAATTTAATTCATAGAACTGTATGAATTTATCTAAAATTGAAATAATATTATCTTGTATTCAAATTGAATGATTAAAGAAATGGAAAGCAGTGGGTGACATGAGTATGCATAAATAGTTTATACATTGAAATATGAGAGAGAAAGGGGGATACCAAGTTCTAAAGAATAACAATTATGGAAATTCGAACTTCTTGCAATCTTTTGGGGCCCTCTCTTAATCATGAATTTAACCTAACCTTTTGGAATTTAATTAATTAATACTATATTCTTCGACTTAATATAAATAAAATAAAGATTACATTTAGTTATTGTCTATTTACGAATCTAAAATGAGTCTCGCTAAAAAAACAGATAATGTTCATTTTAAAAAAACAGGATTTAAATGATTAAATTTTAAGAGACTCGGATTCATTTTAGAAAACTTCTTTGATTCTTCCTTTACATTTCATCTTCTTCATCTGTGCATATAGTCTAACATGGTATCAGTCGCCATTCGATCTCACGCTTGCTGTTAATTTTTTTTCCGGTGTCTTCTTTCTTTCTCTTCATTTTGGTTGTTGTTCTTTCATGGCTCCATCCGATATATCTCTCGATATTGTTGATGATGAACTGATTTCTGGGCTCAAGTGTTCTCCAACAAGCGTGTTAATGTCTGCCTTACTCAAACAAACTTCCTTCTCTGGAAACAACAAGTGGTTCTTACGATTCGAGGGCTGGGATTAGAAGGGTATCTTGATGGCTCCATAACCGCTCCGGCGAAGATCATGCGAAATAGGGCAAATGAACAAGTCGTCAATCCTTTGTATCTTCATTTTGTAAAGCAAGATAGCTCGTTGGCGTCCTGGTTGCTGTCTACGGTGAGCCTAGATATCTTACCCCAACTGGTTGGGTCTGAGACGACTGTAGCTGTTTGGAGTGCAGTTGCAAAGCTTTACTCCGGTCTTTCCACAACAAAACTCATGAATTTGCACAGCCGGCTTCGTTCTTTAAAGAAAGGTACGCAATCCATGCATGAATATACTATGAAAATCAAAGAAACTTGTGATTTGTTGGCAACTTGTGGCTCGCCAATCTCCGATGTTGAGCATATCGCTACAATTCTCAATGGGTTACCAGTTGAATATGAACCATCTGTAGCTGCTATTACTGCTAGTAAAGAACCTCATTCTGTGGAAAATGTGGTTTCCATCTTAATCGATGCTGAAACACGTTTGGAGGACACATCAAGATTTCCTATGAGCATTCACTACACCCGTTACAATCCCAGACATGTGGTAGAGGGTGCATCTGATGACTCGATTCAAAGAGATGGGCAACAAGGTTCTTTAGGGACTAATAACAGTACTAGCAATCGATTCAAAGAAAGGCCAAGACAACAGTGTCAGCTGTGCGGGAAGTTGGGTCATCTAGTGGATCGTTGTTGGCACAGGTTTGATCAAAACTTTAAGGGTGTGTCTGCCTCTCAGTCTAAACCACCACCTAAGGTTCAGGCTAACACTTGTACTTGCTGTCATCACTCTGAAGTCTCATACAATCCCTATGTTTCCTCTAATGATGTGGCTGGCACTTCCTCAACTGATATATGTGATGAGAACATACATGTCAATGCATTAATGGCTGATGGACCAGCCTCTTTTGTCAAATGGTTTCCCGATTCGGGAGCTACTCATCATGTAACAAGTGATACTGCTACCCTACAGCACAAGGTGAACTACAAAGGCAAAGGTAAAGTTCATTTGGGAGATGGTACAGCTTTAAATATTGATCATGTTGGTAATGCATTCTTGAACTCATCAAACAAAAACTTATGTCTTGATCAAATACTTTATGTTCCTCAAATCACCAAAAGTCTCTTATCTGTTGCTAAGTTTGCACAAGATAATAATGTGTTTTTTGAATTCTATGCTAATACTTGTTATGTTAAGGATTCCAGAACCAAGGAAGTTCTGATGAAAGGTGGAATGGATGAAGGCTTGTACAGTTTTGAGTGTACCACTACAGGACATGTTGCTTCGGTATTTCATGCCTCGGTAAATGGTGACTCGGAGTACTGGCTATGGCATAGGCGTCTGGGACATCCTTCAGCTGATGTTGTGAAAAGTGTTGTACATAAGTCTTTTACTTCAAACAATACTGTGTGCATGGCTTGTCAAATGGGAAAAAGTCATGTTCTTCCTTTTTCACATTCGAACACTGTGTATACACAACCATTTGAACTAGTTGAAATAGATGTATGGGGACCTGCACCAATTGTATCAAATGGTTTCAGATATTTTGTTCAATTTGTGGACTTGTATAGCCGAAATTCATGGCTTTATCTCCTTAAGAATAAAAGTGAGGTTCCTTTAGCTTTTGAGTTGTTTAATAACTTTGTTCAAAATCAGTTTGGTACTTCTATATTAGCAATACAAACAGATGGTGGGGGAGAGTTTCGGTTCTTGGATGCCATAGCAGCAAAACTTGGAATAAATCTCAGAAAATCATGTCCCCACACCTCTCAATAAAATGGTGTGGTTGAACGTAAACATAGACATGTGGTAGAGACAGCTCTCACATTGCTTGCTCAAGCATCTTTGCCATTGAAGTTCTGGTCCTATGCTGTAATAAGTTCTATTTTCTTGATCAATCGAATGCCCTCAAAAACATTGGATGGTTTATCTCCATACCAGAAGCTGTTTAGTGAAATCCCTGACTACAATTTTCTCAAGGTGTTTTGATGTTTGTGTTATCCACATCTCAGGCCATTCAACAGGCATAAAATGGACTTTCGGTCAAAGCCTTGTGTGTTCCTTGGTTATTCTCCTACTCTTCGTGGATATCAGTGCATGGACAATTCTAGAAGGGTGTTTCTCTCTAGGAGTGTTGTATTTGAAGAAGAAACGTTTCCATTTGGACAGCTCACTAGTAGTGCCCCACCTCAGCCTGGATTTTACTCAGAAACTGTTCCCATGGTGTCTTCTTTTACTGGTCCTCTCATACAACCAACAGGGAATTTATCTTCTCCTGAAGCTGTTTTACCACACAATTCAGATTTAGCTGGCTCACCTGTAAATAACTCAGGAATTGATGCTCCCTATTCTTGTGTAGGTACTTCTCCTAACTTGACTATGACTGAAGATGTCTCTCCTACAGCTGATGAAGCAGAGGCTAATGATCCTATTGAAGAGTATACTGTGGGGTCGTGTGAGAAACTGACTTCGATGGAAATTGAGCCCCCAGTGCAATCTGAGGCCCCTATAACATCAGCACCACACAGGAGTATGAATGCTGCCAGTAATGCTCAAAGTCAGCCCATTGTGCAACTTGAGCCCCCCGTAACATCAGCACCATCTAGAAGTGTGGATGCCAGTAGTGCTCAAAGCCATACTGGAAATATTCACCCCATGATCACCAGACGTAAGAATGGGATAATCAAGCCAAAGGTCTATGTTGCACATCATATAAAAACTCCAGAAACTATCCATGAAGCTCTAGCAGACACGGGTTGGAGAGAAGCAGTCTTAGCAGAATATGAGGCATTAATGAGAAATGGCACATGGGACATCGTAGAATTACCTACGGGAAGGAAGGCTGTTGGATGCAAATGGCTATTTAAGGTCAAGCTGAAAGCTGATGGTTCAGTTGATAGACTGAAAGCCAGACTAGTTGCAAAAGGATACGCCCAGATTCCAGGGTTTGATTTTATGGACACCTTTAGCCTTGTTGTACGCTTCTCTACTGTCAATATACTTCTCTCTATTGCTGTTACATGTCAATGGCAGATACGACAGGTAGATGTTAATAATGCATTTTTAAAAGGAGACTTGGGTGAAGATGTGTATATACAACAGGTTCCTGGTTTCGAGCAAGGCATCAAGAATGAGAATGGCAAGTTAATGGTCTGCAAACTGAAAAAGGCTCTATATGGACTTAGACAAGCTCCGAGGAATTGGTTTTTAAAGTTGCAAGAATTTTTGTGTCAGATTAGATTTGTGGCTTCAAAGGCAGATTCATCTCTTTTTATTCTTAAAGCTGAATCACACATTACTTATCTTATAGTGTATGTGGATGACATTCTCATCACTGGGAGCTCAAAAAAACATATTGAACATGTGATTCAAGAGCTTCACATCAAATTTTCTCTTAAGGATTTAGGACAACTTCAGTTTTTTCTGGGGATTGAAGCTCGACGCTCTGAACAAGGGTTGTTCCCGAGTCAAAATAAGTTCATTAATGAACTTCTAAGTAAGCTGAAAATGGAGGATTCGAATGCAGCAACCACACCCATGCCTTCCTCCACCAAGCTAAGTAAAGATGATGGAGAAGTGCTGTCGGATGCTCAGACATATCGAAGTGTGGTTGGGGCTTTACAGTATATCTCACACACTAGGCCTGACATCTCGTTTGCAGTAAACAAAGTAGCTCAGTATCTTCAACATCCAACCAATTGCACTGGCTTGCTGTTAAGCGTATACTGCGTTACCTGAAAGGCACTTCTGGCTTTGGACTATGGTTCCCTACACAAACTCAAGGACGTATGCATATTTCTGCTTTTTCAGATGCCGACTGGGGTGGTGATCTTGATGACAGACGTTCGATATCTAGTTTTTGTGTATTTCATGGGGACCATTTGATCACTTGGAGCTCAAAGAAACAACGAGCAGTCTCCAGATCAACGGCGGAGGCTGAATACCGCAGTTTGGCTGATGTCACAGCAGAGGTTACATGGATCAAGGCTGTGCTTACAGAAATGGAGATTACTCAATCCGAAACTCCAAAGGTTTGGTGCGACAATACCAGTACAGTTGCCATGGCGGCCAACCCTATACTACATGCCAAAACCAAACATATTGAGCTGGATCTACACTTTGTACTAGAGAAGGTTGCAGCCAAGGAACTTCAGGTTAATCATGTCCCAGCATATAGTCAGATAGCTGATGTTCGCACAAAGCCCCTTGAAGTCACTAAGTTTGAACTGTTCAGAGAAAAATTATTGGTTTTAGAGGACCAAGAAGTTTTCCCAGGAATGAGAAAGCATGGGAAATGTTAAACTGTTAGCCACGTGTCTTTGAGAGTTAGCAGTTTGTTAGATTAGTTAGGGTTTGTTGAAATCAATCTGGTGCTAACTGCATGGCAGTTTCATATGCATGGAAGATGTATAAATAGGTGTAGAACCCTAATGTATAATCACAGCAAGATTAATAGAAAACTTCTTTGATTCTTCCTTTACATTTCATCTTCTTCATCTGTGCATATAGTCTAACACTACTATCCCAGTTAAAATTAAATCGTCGCATGAACTGATTTTCCGGGTAAATTATTGTAACTTAAAGAATAAATATATAAGTTTTCCTATTTGCAAGGGCGGTTGGTAATGGGTCAGAGGGGAATAGGCCCCTCCAAAAATTTAGAAAATTAAGTTTAGTCGTTTAAAAAAAATTAATTTAACACCTTTAAAAATTTTAAAAAATTTTATTATGTTTTAAAATTTTTAAATATTTTAATTTTCACTTCTCCTAAAATTTTTAAAAAATCTTATCAAGTCTCACAATTTTTAAATTTTTATTTAATCTCTCAAATTCTTAAAAATTTCAAATTAAAGCTTTCACAATTTTTAAAAATTTTAATTTAGACAGTCAATTTTTTTAAAAAAACCTCAAATTAAATTACCAAAATCCACCCTAGCCTACCCGGTTGACCTATTAAAGAAAGCTGTGGAGTTTAGACTTATGGAGAGCAGCAAACTCTGTAATGATCAAGTAGAAAACCAATATATATATAGAAATAATTGCAAGAAAAGAAGGTCTTCCCTCTACAAAATGATTGATAAAATCCATTATTAGAGAAGGGATCTAACGGTTGGATTACAAAATAGCATATTATATCAGTTGGGGAGGAACAAACTCTAAAACTTTGATAAGAATGAAAGAAAGAGGGGATCTAACGGTTGGATTACAAAATAGCATATTATATATATAATATGTGCATAATAGAGATTAAAAAGAGTAATTAAAGAGCCACTGAAATTTGATCCATCACCTTCACTCTATATCAGTAGCGGAGCCGCATATAGTTTAGGGGTCAATTGACTCTACTTGATTTGTTGTGGTATAGGATTTTTAAAAAGTTAAATGAGTTTTTAAGGAGTTAGTGTACCATTTTCATGGAATTATTAAAATTAACCCTACTTAATTTATTTGAGTATGGGGTCAATAATATTTATATTGTAGAAGTATAAGAATTATCGTGCCCCAAAGTCTACTCTAACTCCACTATATGATAATCTTAATTCCGCCAGTGATTCTCAATTGCTTCATATATATATATATATATATATATATATATATATATATATATATATATATATATATATATATAGTAGCCGTAAAGTAGACAGAATGCATGCATATAATACATATGCCGCTACTAAGTAATTAAAGAAAATATATCAAAAATGGAAGACAATGAGAGAGATAAAAGTATTTAATTTTAAATTAACACAGACCTTTCACATACTCTTAATAAAATTATTCAAACTAGAAGATATTAAAATTATTATTGGACAAAAAATTTAGAACACGAACCTCACATACCCTTAATAGCTTCGTTCTTGATAGATATAAAAATATCTATTAGTTCCATATATTAATTATTCATACCAAATTGTCAGTCTTCAACTTTTCATCACGCGTGATAAACTATACCATAATGAACTTTATGGGTTTGGGGCCATTTTTTTTTAATTTAGATTTTGTTTTTTATAATAGGGCTGGCATATATACCAGAAATGCAATAACAAAGTTCATTGCGGACTGCCCGGAAAAAAATATATAAGTATTAACTGAAATCCTTGGGATCAGTCTATAAATCATGTGTAGGTTCTTTGATGTTTTAGATTGAGACTCTCGGATTTTTAATATTTTATGTTCATGTTACATTTAATGTAAATTATGTGTGATTTTTAGTTAATTAAATTGATTTCGTTATTAAATGATTGGTTAACATATATCATATATAAACTCATTGAAAAAAGAAAAGTAGAAAACAAAGGGCTTAAGAGTGTAAGAAGCCCTTGAATTTTTTTGGGGGAAATCAATTAAGCCCCTGGATTTTTTTCCATCTATTTAAGTCCTTTAACCAAGAAATTGAATTAATTAAGCTCTTTGACCAATTTTGAACATTAAATCTTTGACTTTTTTTTAGATATTATTGGCACATGATGCACTACAGTTCTATAATGTTGCATTTACTGTTTTTTCAAAAAAAAATAGATTTTATAAGTTTTTTAAAAAAAATTTAAAACTTTTTTAAATAAAATAAAAAATATGAAAATATCAAGTACAAACACTGTGACCAGACTGCACCAATAGATCCAAAAAACTATTAAGATTTAATGGTCAAACTTGATCAAAGGATTAATTGATTCAATTTCTTGGTTAAAGGGTATAATTAATTTAATTTCTTGGTTCAAAGGCTTAATTAGGTGAATTTTTTTTTCAGAATTTAAATGATTTTTTTTTCAAAAATTCAAGTATTTCTTATACCCTTAAACCAAAACAAAAACGTTGGCTGGTGACGACGGAACAATGCCATGCAGTGCAAGGCTGTTAACTTTGGTGCTAGAGAGGCTAACCGAAAGAAATAACATTTCAATAACATTAGAGAGGTTGGACTTTTAGTTTAATCAGTTCATTCAACTCAACTCATCTAAAATCTATATTATATATGAACTCATTTAAAATAATTTTATTCCATACTTTATTTTTATTAATAAACCGAACCATTTTATAAAATAAATTTATAAAAGTTAATGATTTATTTTAAAACCTTATCTACTTTTCTAAAGTTACCCCTAAAAATTCATATTCTTAATTAAACAACTTTTTTGGTTAAATATTAAACCATCAACAACTTTTCGGCTTTAAAAGAAATCTATACAATGTTTTTTTTTTAAATATAATTATTCTCAATCTATATGGAATAATTTTTATCATCCGATGGGTGTTACATATTCTAGTTTGTAATGAGAATAAAAGGTAGGAGAACGAGGAGAGAAGTGCTCCTTCATTAAGATGGGATAATTCTATATTTATGTAGATTAGAAGTAAGGACAAAAATCCTCTGTCTGTTTTGGTGTTTCTTTTTGTGTCCAACACTAAAAAACTCAAATTATAAACTTTAATATTAAAATTTAAATTATAAACCCTAAAAAATACATCCTACACCCAATACTATAAACCCTAACTCTAAGCTCTAATCTTAAACCTAATTTTTTAATGATGGGGCATAAATAGGGACACCGAAAATAGACAGGCGATTTCTATTCTAGAAGTAACTCTAATAATAATAATAATAATAATAATAATAATAATAATAATAATAATAATAATACATCAGAATATGATTTTTTTTTATCTAAACCAACAATAATGTATAACCTTTTGAAAATATAAAACGGAATTAGAGTTTATATAACAAGAGGGGAATGAAGAAAACCAGTTACCATGCAACTACACAAAACCCTACCCAAAATTTGAAACGAGACAAAGTTGTATGCTCTGGAATCTTTTTCCTGTTGAAGGGAGATCAAGGTAGTCAGTATTGTATTGTAGGTGTACCGTTTTTCTCTAATAAAAATACATACTCCCAATAGCGGGGTGAAAGAGTTTAGGGGGTTAATTTTAATTTTTTTTTAAATAAAGGTTTAAATTGAATTTTTTGAACGGTTTAATTTATATTTTTTTCAAAAATTTTGGGGTTTAACTGAATTATTTTAAAATTCAATAAATTTAACGAGAACTTTCAAAAATTATGAGAGACATTTAATTAAAAAAATTAAAAAAATTGAAGCTTAGTGAATTTTTAAAAATTTGTGAGGTCAAATTATATTTTTGAAAATTTAAAGAGATTAAATTATAAATTTTCCAAATTTGAGGGGCATGACCCCACAAGTCCCTTTAGGTTTCACCACCGCATACTCCATCGATATGTTTCGGTGTATCGTTTCAGACTTGACATTATTTTTAAATATTTTTCATACATATTATGTATTGTAAATATCTCAATTATATATATATGAAAATATAAACATTAAAATTATTAATTAAGTTTGATAGTTTAATTAAACAATTATATTATATTAACAAATATAAATATGTAAAAAATTAAATAAAAAAGTTTAAAAATTAATTAAAAATATTTAAATAATATATCAATCGATATGAGTTGATATACAATGGAACTAACTAAAACTGGTCGAAATAAACTAAAACATACCAAAGTTGAGTATTTGATCTTATAGAAAATTTTGAATTAATCGAGTTGACAAGTACTATTTTATCATTCAAACTTTATTTGAATTTTTTGAGTTTAATAAATATATTTGATTGAATCTTTGTTCAAATTCAATTGTATTTATTTATAATATTATGATATTAATTGATTTCAATTTAATGACGCTCTATAACTATATACAATATATATATATATATACATTTTTCATATTATTTTCACATGTGAAAGTAATATTTATAATATTATTTAATAAATCAAATATCATCTAAAATAATATAATACATTTATAATGTTATTTTTAAAGAAGAGATTTTGTGGCGAATGCATTGATGAGAGTATAAAGGAATCATGTAATGGATGAGAAGAATGTATTTGTAAAGAGTTGCAATCGTGAACAAATTGAATAAAACATAAGGTGAGGGACTAAATTACAAGAAAAAGGAAATTTGTTGTCAAGAAGGAGGTTACACAAATATTCTATAGTGATTGATGAGAATACGATTTAAATTTGATAAAAAAAAAACTTAAAACGAATGATGAATTAAAAAATAAAAAAATCAGAAATCAAATCACAAAACAATCAAATTGCTTAACTAGACACCAAAACTGTGTAATTTTAATATTCATTTTTTTTGTTATTTAAATTTGACTCAAACTCAAAAGTTAAACAACTAATTGATGTTGACTCGAATAATTTAAAATTTTAAAAAATATTTTTAATAAAATCAAATTTCACACATCCCTAAACACGATAGAGAGGGATGATGAAAACTACGGCTGCCTACCAACCTTTATAACCATAAATGGTTTCCATCTCAAATCTTTTTCATATAAATGGCGAGGTTGTACTTTGATAGCCCTGAACTCCAATAAACTACAACTACCTAAAAGATAACCTAAAAAGCTTTATAAGAGAGATAGAGAATAAAATAATTCCCAAGAAAGAATATATTAATCCTTGGACAATTATTTTAAACCAAAGTATTAATGTATTATAAGATCTATTAAAAGATTGCATAAAATAACAGAAGGTTATGATTTGGAACTGAGCTATCACATGGTCTTTTCATGCCCACCCTCCCTTATTTAAGCACTCCATTTTCCCTTGAAACAAACAACATTCAATTCTCTCTTCCTTTACCATAAATTAAACAAATTTGTATTGCAATGGAGAATTTGTTTCGCCTTGTTGATCAAGACCAAGGTTTCTTTCAACGTAAATGCACTTTGGTCAATGGTCCGATCATCGTCGGTGCCGGACCATCGGGGCTAGCCACGGCCGCTTGTCTAAGGGAACAAGGGGTGCCCTGTGTGGTCCTCGAAAGAGCTGAACCTACAATAGGCTAAAGCTTCATCTCCCTAAACAATTCTGCCAACTCCCTAAAATGCCTTTCCCTGAGTACCCCACAAAGAGGCAGTTCATTGACTACCTTGAGTCATACGCTAAGCATTTCGATATCAACCCCAAGTTCAACGAATGCGTGCAGTCGGCTAGGTACGACGAGACCAGCGGTTTCTGGAGGGTCAAGACCGTTGTCACGAGTGGTTCGAACAAGACCGAGTTCGAATACATTTGCCGTTGGCTTGTGGTGGCCACAGGTGAAAATGCCGAGCGAGTGGTGCCTGATATTGACGGATTGAATGAGTTTGAAGGTGAAATTATCCATGCTTGTGATTACAAGTCCGGGGAAAAATTCCAGGGCAAGAAAGTGCTCGTCGTCGGCTGCGGCAACTCCGGCATGGAAGTTTCTCTTGATCTTTGCAACCACAATGCTTCACCTTCGATGGTGGTTCGCAGCTCGGTAAGTGATCGAAACATTAAACATTAATTAACATATACTGCTTAAACAGAAATATATTCCTAAGTTTCTCTTTTCAATTTTCATTCCAACAGGTTCATGTTTTGCCTAGAGAAATTTTTGGGAAATCAACGTTCGAATTAGCTTTTATGATGCTGAAATGGCTACCCATTTGGCTTGTCGACAAGCTGCTGCTGATTTTAGCCTGGTTGGTGTTCGGAAACATCGGGAAATATGGTCTGAAAAGGCCATCAATGGGTCCATTAGAACTGAAGAACACTAAAGGGAAAACCCCTGTACTTGACATTGGTGCACTGGAGAAAATCAGATCAGGTGACATTAATGTAGTCCCTGGAATCAAGCGTTTCTCACGTGGACAAGTCGAGCTTGTTAACGGCGAAAAGGTCGATATCGATTCCGTCGTGCTCGCCACCAGATACCGCAGCAACGTTCCTTGTTGGCTTCAGGTGAGAAAATGTTGTAAAGAAGGAACGCTCCTCTGTTTCGGATTTTAATTTATCGAAATACAAATGAAGTAAACTTGTTTCCGGTTTTGTGGTGAACAGGAAGGTGAATTATTCTGTAAAAATTGGTTCCCAAAGGCTCCATTCCCGAATGGATGGAAAGGAAATGGTGGATTGCTAAAGATATTGGCATGGTTTGGAAGCAGGAAACTATGCAGCAGACAAAGAGGACTGTTGCTTGCCACAGACGATGCATTTCACAGTTCTAAATTAATTTGATCAGCAGATAGGAAATTATATTTGTTGTTTTGATGTTTTATGTAAAAAATAAAAAAAATACTATACTATATACACTCAAAAAAAGAAAAAAACAAGTAGTACAGGCTGACAGAGCCCTCTCCAATGGCCCAAGATTTTATTTTTGTGGCCATTTTGTAAACTCAGAGGATGACGAGGCTTTCATTCATTCATTCGTTCATTCTGATTGTACTTACAACATCAAATTTATTCGTAGTATTTGTACTTATAATCATCAAATTATGAACTTTTTTACATTCGATGTGATTTCAGGTAACATTTGTTCATTTAGCTTAGTCATTTGATATTACGCATATACCTTGCAAACAAGCTACTCGAACATGAATCTCTTAGGAATAACAATATTCTTTTTTTTCACTGAGACCACATAAAATATTCAAATTCATGACATTTTTAATATAGTAAGAAGTTCGATCCTCTGAAAGTTATAGTAAAAACGAATCTAAAACTTAATTCAATTAGTTAATTTAATTACCTTAATTAATAACATTTTACATATTTAAGTATTGATAATATTTTTCTTGGTTTATAATGGTCAAGAATATTTTCTTTAAGATGTCTTATGAGTGCAACAGATGAATCATTCAGCCTTGTAACCTAAACATCAACAATTTAACTTGAAGAAGCTAAAAAGTTCCTACAAGGAATTTGCCTTTTAACATTTGCTTGGGGGCAATAAATTAGATTATAGAGAGGATCATTGCTTCCATTCATAATCCATTTTTTCTATTCTCAAATTTTGATTTTTTATACCAAAAAAATAAATCACTAAAATTGACACCGATATTGACATTTGATAGATAATGAGAGTAAGAGAAGATTTCGGCTCTTAAAAATTTTGAAAAATTAACTTTTGATCTCTCGGCTTTTTAAAAAATTTTAGTTTAGTTCATTCTAAAATTTTAAATTTCTCCCTAAGTTTTTGTGTCTTTGAATATTTTAAATTTAATCATCTTTTAACTTTTTTAAAAAAAATTCTCACTAAACCTAAAGAGTTTTAAAAAATTTATTCTAAACTTTTAAATTTTTAACAACTTTAAATAGTCTCGGAACTATTTTGTTAAGATATACCCAGACTGATACATGAACCTAATTCCTTCAAAACGTTTCCATTTTCATCTATGATTGTGTGGTCTATTTTCTTGGATTCTTGCTACTTGAGTCCTTAACCATGAGTTTTTAACAAATTAATTGATACATGTCATAGGCTTACAAAGAACCCATCAAAAATCAAAGGGTAAAAAGACCCACTTGATTCCAATGTTTTTGAGATATGAAAGTTGTGTTGGACCCATGACCTTAAGGCTCAATGGAATCCATCTCCTAGGGGTGTGTATTCGGTTAATTCGGTCGGTGGCCGAACCGAATTAGCCATAACCGAATTAACTGAAATTTTTAGAACTTTAACCGTTAACCGAACCGAATTAGTCTTAACCGAACTGAAATTATTTCGGTTAATTCGGTCGGTTTTCGAATTAACCGAAATTTGTTATAAAATTTTGGATAAATTGCACAATTGGTCACTAAATTATGCTAAAATGACCTTTTTAGTCACTGAACTTTCATTTTATACTAATTTGATAAAAGTTTAATGAACATTTTATAATATATCAAAAAATTTAATGATCATTTTATAATTTTTAAAAGTTCAATGACCAAAAGTAAATATATGTAATATATATAATATATAATAATTTCGGTTAATTCGGTTAATTAACTGATTTCGAACCGAATTAATCGATAACC
Source organism: Hibiscus mutabilis (assembly GCA_019671005.1). NCBI lineage: Eukaryota > Viridiplantae > Streptophyta > Magnoliopsida > Malvales > Malvaceae > Hibiscus > Hibiscus mutabilis. Next base: position 42,904,052 of record CM033723.1, read on the forward strand.
GAACTTCCCCAAAAAAATTAACCGTTAACCGAACTTACCTAAAATTAACCGACCGAATTAACCGGAAAAATTCAGTTCGATCGATTAATTCGGTTAAAACCGAATAATGCACACCCCTATCTCCCACCCACCACCATCATTTTTTTTCTTTTAAAAATCATCTTTGTGGATAGCAAAGCTCCAAGATAGGGTATATACACATCACTATTCCCTTAAATATTATTTTATTCTTCTTCTTCTTCTTCTCATTGATCAACTTACTGAAATAATCTAAGGCTTAACGAAGTTTGGATGGCCTTGCACATGGATAAAGAAGAGCCATCAATGCTTTTCATATGCCCTAAATTATCAATTAGTTCTGTAAAGCATATTCCAATACTTGAGGTTGTGAGAATTTAATTCAATGAGTTTTATTATCTCCTAATTATGAGTTGTATTAACTTAACTATTGTACCAATAGGGACGAATTAATAATTTAAGGAAAGTTCAGGAAAAAAAGTTTACAAGAATGAACCCAAAAGATTTAAGAGTAATTCGACTTTTAAACTAACCTACTGTAATATCTTACCCTTTACAGCTAAAGATTTATCAATCAACGAATAATTTCTTACTTTTGTAGACAATGTATAACCTTACAATCTTTATCTTTTTCAATGGAAGAATAATTCATGTTTGGAACAACTTCTATCCAGAACAACTCACGTTCAAAATAACTTCTACCAAGAATCATCATGTTGAGAACAACTTATGGTCAGAATAGGTTTCATCCAGAAGGAATACGTTTGTTCCTGAAGTAAACTCAAATCAGTAATGATGATCCTATTTTTTAATTGCATTAATTTTACACTCGAAATCATTTAATTTTGATGATTTGAGTTTACTTCAAGACAAAATTAATGCAATTAATTGACTTCAAGTATTAATTTGAGCTTATTTCATGGATAAACTTACCTCTTAAGCCATCAAGCAACTCATCATATAATAAGATTTATCTAGAAAGACATTCTCACCCAAAAAAATAGACTTTGAAAGGAGCAACTCGAGAGATGAATGGGTCCATGAAATAATAATAATGTTCATTGACTCATCTGCAAGTTGGAAACTTTGAAAACCAAGTCATGAATGGGGCCGTTTTCTCTTCATATTCCCCCAAAAGAACATAGAGACAGCCCTCACTGGTTTGTCTTTCATTGCAGCAACTGATCGGTTTTACTTAAATCCTTGCCTGCATTAAAAGGCTGAAAACATTATCTGCATGTTTTTCAAACCCTTGTAATATGAACATCACTGATAACAATTGAAACTGCATGTTTCCCGTTCCTTATAATTTAGACATCACCACTGATAACGACAGTGAAAATGACCACATGGAACGGCTGTCAAAATCACTTAACAAGGGACCCCATCATCACCTTCATCTTGTACAGAAACACCATAGTCTGCGAATCGGATTCTGCTCCTTCACATGTTAGTGTCCTCTACAGACTCGGGCGAGGTGGACCGAAAACGAGCAATGAGCATTGCTTAGAACATGCATAGGGGAGAAATTATGAGAGTTTGTAGAATCTAGTGAATGGTTCAATCCATGTACAGCTTGACCTGTTTTTCTATTAACTAAATGGAATTGGCATCAAATTCTAATGTTTCTTATAGATAAAAAGTCTAAGAGGATTTGCTCATATATGCCTTCCTGCATGAACAATTCTTGTACTTATGTGATCTTTGCAGTACTGATTTCTCAATATACATTCTAGTGAATGGCAACTCGAAAGCATCGAGTTTGCGACGAGATCCTCCAGCTCGATTGAGTTTGAAAGATCAGAATTCAATATTCCAAGAAAACAGAACAAGAACTAGGGAGCAAGCCGACCAAGATTGGAAAAGCCAAGTTGTCAAATACCCCACCTGTTCTTTCTTTATCCTATGACCAGGGAATGATATAAGGACAGATAACAGGCAAAACTTGAGTTCCATGATGCGTTAGTCCAAATCTATGTACAGTTATTTGAGTACAATGATAGTGCAACATAGAGCTTTTAATGCACCCTATCTAGCTAAATATGTTCCAATGAGAAACTGACTTAACAAGCTTATCAGGACATCATAATATGCTGTGTTTCTGGTTTGATTGAGATTTATCAAACAGGGGAGATTTCAAAAGTTTCAGACAAAAACAAGAGTGGAGAAAAGCTACAAATTCAGATGTGATGGCTAAACTGTTGATGGATTCCATATATAAGAAAAACAAGAATGCTGTACAAAACAATCAATTTAGAGAACAATACAAGCCAGTTCTTGAAATGAATGAAGTGAATCACTTCCAGAAGGGAGTCAAAGCAAATTAAGTAGCCTTGTATTGTCAATCCTCCCGCATAATTCTCCACTTTTCTCATTTAAGTACCTAAATAAAATTTGATATCAGTTTAGTGCCTAAAGTTGTCTTTTGCAATGGTCTATATTCAACCCATTTTTCAGTTTAAAAAAGTGACATGACAACGGTACTTGCAGAACACACCTCAAAAATATTATCAATACCAAAGCCATAATAAAAAGAGATTTTCAAAAAAAGTTCAACTTTTGTTCTTTTAAATATAAGTTCTCAAAATTATAATGAAAAGTACCATAGAATAACCTTGATTATATTCATTTTAATCCTTAATTTTTATTATACTTCTTCTAACCCTCGAACCTTTATTTTTAGCCAAATTAATTCAAATATGACAAAACGACACCTTTAAGTTGACATCGACTATTTTATTATTTTATAGCACATTATCAGAAAATAGTTAACATGTCATTGCCGAAATGTTGATATCAACTTTTCTTTGTACAATTTTCATATATTTTTTAATTTTTGATAAATTGACAAAAATACAATAGTTAGATGTCAACATTTCAACAAAGAAAAAATAGCGTTATTGTTCTATCACGTTTCAATCAGTTTGACAAAAAAAATAAAAGTTTGAATGTCAAAAAACTCAATAAAAATTTAAGGACTAAAATGAATATTCAGGTAAAGTTAAAGGGCCAAAAACGTCATTCTGCCATTTTTTTCGAAGAAGTTCCTGGTGACTACATTTCATTTTTGCAACAAATAAATGCCGTTACTATAAATTTCCTCTTTTTGATCGAGGATTTGAGAAAAAAAATGGGTGGGGGGGGGGGGTCGAGATTGCACTAAAGTCTATAGTTACAGTATACAACCGTACTTTTTCCTCTATTTTCTTTAGAATATTAAAGAGAGAAAATAGAATACATACAAAGCCATCATCATCACATACATTATCTTTTGATTCATTTCTTTTTCCAGAAACAGGTTTCAGGGTTTACATGCAATAGTTTAATGGTTTCGACATACAATTGGAATGGAGGGAATATAGAGATAAGTTGTCGCAAATATATGTAATCGAATGAAACATTTCTGTTTATAGAAAGTGGCATGCCTTTCAATAGGATCCAAAGTTATCATATCTGATCAGAGACGACTGACGAGCCAAATGAACTATTTTTCCTTGCTTTTAGCATTAGTGTCTGACAGCAAAGACTCCAGTTCTCCGTTTTCGTATAGTTCGACAGTATCTGCATCAGAATACGAATAGAGAGAATAACAAGTGAAAGCTACTCACTTGGATTCTACAAGTTATAGGGAATTACTAGAGTCAAAACTGAAGGAGTGATATTACAAAAGCAAAAGATTTTTTCTTTCGTAGTGGGAGTAAAGAATTATAAAATCCATTTCCAGGTCTCATCTTAATGAATAGATTGCTCAAGAGATGAAAATACATTAATACCTGTACAACCACCGATGTGTTTGCCCCCTGTGCGAAGCAGATAGAGATCAGAGCATTGTTATCATTATATAACCAATAATGCTTTAGAGATAAAAGAGAAAAGGATAACAGGCAAAATATAGCACAACATAAACTGTACTCTTCAACAAATTAGAACTGAACAAAGTTCATTAACTTATCGTTCCAACTTCCAAGCATCATAGAACAAGCAACAAATAAAATAAAGATGTCAACAGGAGATAATAAAGTGACAGACGGTTGGATATCCATCATTTTATGTTTTGAACAAGTTATTTCCCGGTTTGCAAAAACTCAGTTTGACCATTTAGTATGTGAATGTGATGCTTGTGAGTATGCAAAACATACAAAGAATTCTTATCATTTACAAAATAACAGAAGTGTTGTTCCTTTTTCAACAATTCATTCTGGTGTTTGGGGGCCTAATCGAATTACTCTTTATCTGGTAACCTATAGTTTGATGTTTATTGATTGCTGCACTAGGATGACATGGATATATTTGTAGAATCTAAGGGTGATGTATTTTCTTGCTTTCAATCTTTTCACAAGATGATTAGTAAACAATTTGGTGCAAAAGTGAAAATTCTGAGAATTGATAATGGGACATAATACAATTTTAATGCATATTTGGAGTCAGAGAATAATCCATCAGACCACCTGTCCAGGAACTAGTACAGAATACAGTTGCAGAAAAGAACAAGCATCTTTTGGAGGTTGCTCAATCTCTCATGTTCACGATGAACCTTCCTAAGCAACTGGGGAGATGCAGCTTTAACTGTTGCATATCTTGTTAAAAAAGTGCCACTTACGGCTCTTAAATTCATACGTCTTTTAGAGACTTTGCTTGGGAGCAGGGAGTATACAGTTCCTCCAAAGGTATTTAGTTGTGTTTGCTTTGTTCATACAAAGACTGCTGGAAAATTGGATCTTCGTGCTCTTAAATGTGTGTTTATTGGATATTCACCAACACAGAAAGGTTACATGTGCTATCATCCTCCTTCCCGGAAGTACTTTGTTAGTATGAATGTTACCTTCTGAGAAGATGAATCATATTACAGTACAACTGCATCATCTCTTCAGGGGGAGAAAGAACGAGAAGAGATGATGCATGATCTTGTGGTTCTAGAGAACATTTCAAAAGAGAATGGTGTCCAAGTGGAGACAGGAGAGCATATGGGTAGACTGGATAGACCCCATTTAAGAAGATACTCATAATAGAAAAGACATAGCCATCATGCAGCCTACACCATTAATCCCTAATGATTTCGATTTCCTTATTGCTTTAAGAGAAGTGTCAGGTCTTGTACTGAACATTCCATTTCAAACTTCATTTCCTATAGAGCCTTTGCTTTGTCCTTCTCCATGTCTATTCCAAAGGATCGGAGGGAGGCGCTTAATGATCTCAGAAGGAAGGGAGTCATGATTGAAGAGATGAAAACTTTGGCAAAGAATGAGACTTGGGAGTTAGTTACACCATCAACAAGGAAGAAACTAGTTGATTGCAAGTGGATTCTCACTGTGAAACACAAGGCAAATGAGGCAATTGAGAGGTACAAAGTCAGACTGCTAGCCAAAGTTTTCACTCAAACATCTGATGTAGACTATCAGGAGACTTTTTCTCCCATTGCAAAGACGAACACCATCAGAATTTTACTATCTTCTGCAGCCAATCTTGATTGGGATTTGCAACTGCTTGATGTGAAATATACCTTCCTACATTGTGACCTAGATGAAGAAGTCTATATGGAGATCCCTCCAAGCTTTGATGATGCAAAAACACGAGGAAAGGCATGTAGGTTAATAAAGGCCTTGTACGAGTTGAAACAAGAGAGCAACGCTGATCATACCCTCTTCATAAAACATCAGAAGGTCAAATCACTCTCCTAATAGCATATGTTGATGACATTGTAATGACAGGAGATGATAGAGAAGAGATGACCTGACTGAAAGGAAAATTAGCTTGAGAATTTGAGATCAAAGCCTGTAAATTGCAATATTTTTGGGGGAATTGAAGTTGCAAGATCCGAAAAAGGAATCTTCATTTCTCAGTTCTTGATCTCTTAACCGAAACTGGTGTGATGAGTTGCAAGAATGGTTAGTAGGAAGCCGTGGATAAAGGAAGATATTAGAGGTTAGTAGGAAGACTAATTTATCTCTCACATACAAGACGAATATAGCATATGCAGTTGCTTGGTGAGCCAATTTATGCATGATCCTCGAGAATCTCACATGCTGGTTGTTTTCCGCATTCTATGCTACTTGAAGCCTACTCCAAGAAAGGGACTTCTATTTCCCAAGCATGGTCATCTCCAGATAGAAGCCTTTACAGATGCAAACTGGGTTAGATCTTTGGATGATCGAAGGTCCACAACCAGATATTGCACTCTTGTGGGCAGAAATTTTGGTTACTTAGAGAAGCAAGAAATAGAATGCGGTTGCTCAATCGAGTGTTGAGGCAGAATACAGGGCAATGGCACAAGGAGTTTGTGAACTTTTGTAGTTACGGAAACTACCAGAAGAACTAAGGTTGTCGAAAGAAAACAAAGTATCCTTGTATTGTGATAACAAAGCTACTATCAATATTGTTCAAAATCTCATTCAACATGATCGAACAAAACACATTGAAATCGATCGGCAATTCATCAAAGAAAAGCTTAACACAAGAACATTGAGCCTAGTTCACGTGACATCTGACAGACAACCAACAGATGTCTTCACCAAGGGACTCAATAACATAACTTATCACAATTTGGTCTTCAAGTTGGGCATGTGACAGTTTGCACCAACTTGAGGGGAAGTGTTTACCAAATTAAAATCTGAAATTTATTGATTATGTTGGCTGACTTTTAGGCTAAATTAGGGTGTAATTAGGTTAACAATAAGATTATTTCACTAGATACTTTTTTCCAATTCTTATATAAATACCCATTCATAGCTCAAAGCTAATACACACAAATGATAAGAATTCTCTTATACTTTTTGCCCTTTTCTAAAATTAACACTCTTTCAAGAGTGTCTCACTACATCCATGTCTATTACTTTAAAAATTGAAATATCCATTGACACGTAAGTCAAGTGTTAAGTTTCTTTTTTTTAATATCATAGGGCTTGAACCTTGGTCTTTGGTGCAAACAGACAACAACTTTGCCACTTTAACTAAGGTTATGTCTGCCCAAGTGCCAAGTTTTTAATTCAGCCAAATCATGGAAATGTTTTAACAGTCATTAGAACTAACTAAGCTGCAATAATATGATATGCTGCTTCTCTGCATGAAATTGCCAAGCCAGCATAAAACTAAAGGCAATTAGGTAACTACTATTCATATTGGTTTCTAATTAGACTATGATCAATTTATGTTTTGGTTGTAAATACCAATTTGACATCACAAAGTTACAAGTCATTTGTTCATAAAGACAGTAAATCGCAAAGATAATAAATGTGTAAGTTATCCGAGAAGTGTTCTTGAGGGGGAGTGTAAGTTGACGGGGAGTGTTAGAGTTTTTATTTGATGTGTAATTAGAGTTTATTCCTAATCAATAGTTTAGATTTACTAGAAGTCTTATTTAAATTATAAATAAGTATTATTTAAATTAAAGATAAAATTATAGTTTTAGTTAATATTAAAACTCTATATCATCCTATTTAAAGCCTTACTCTGTGTACATTTGATAATTAAGAATAATAAGAAAATACAGAGAAACACATTGTTTTCTCTGGAAAATATCCTGTTCATCTTCTTCAAACAACAAATCCCAAACCACCGATCACACACAAACCACCATTCCTGTTCATCTTCTTCAAACAACAAATCCCAAACCACCGATCACACACAAACCACCATTATTCATTGCATCTTCGGCCACCATGGCCCCTTTCTCACAAAATGGAGTAGTAAGGATATTACAAAGAAAAGCAATAAACCATTAAGCCATTCAGACAGTTTTGCAGTCAATTTATTTCTAAACCTTTAGGTAATTGCTAATACTGGAAAACAATACTTACCAATAAAAACATTAGGGACAGTACGTTGCCCAGTAAGCTCCTCCAGTACATTCTGCAGTTGGGATCCTTGGGCACCTGAAAAAGATAAAACTCTTTAATATATGAAAGATAATATTAAGACGCAAAGAATGCAAGGCCCAATTTGACTTATGACATTTAATCCTTGGCATCTGTATATGAAATCTCATACTCGCTTCTACTTCAGAGAAAGGTAACACTAAAAACAATCCAGAATCACTTATGTTTTTGAGAAATAAATGTTTTGTGAACTTTATTTCCAGTTTCCAGCCTCAGAAGGTAGCATATGGTGATTAGTGATATACGGTCATTTAAGCTGTCATGTCCCAGATTGAACTGTTATGATTTCAAAGTACTAGGACTTAAAACAAGTACTACAACGATTAACTGATTAAAGTTTTCAAGGTTATCATAAAAATCAAAAAAAAAATGCTATGAATCCAAGGCTTTCATTATTTTGAAGGTTTTTTCAGAAGGTACTGAATATCCACAAGTTGCCCTTAAATTTCAATTCGACTTAACCTAAAGAGTGAACTTAACCTCCCTCAAATCTCCATTTTTGCAATTTGCTCCCATACCAAAATTTCATAGTTGATATTTTCTAAATTTGCAAGATTCAGTCCTCATTGTATTTTGTATAAAAAATCGAGGTTACGAATCAATCAACTCGGACAAGGCCAAAAAGCAGGAATGGAGTCTCTGCTAATAGTAATAGTTCACTAGGAAGAAGCAAGACAGCACAATGACAAGGACCACAAGGTTCCAATTTCCAAACAAGTCAAGCATTCAGCCATTTTCACTGAATCACCACTATCAAGACAAATTATTTTATCCAAATTGGACGCAAAAAATCAGCAATATCTAAAATATGACCGTTCTCATCGTCAATTAAACTAAAAAGGAAAAAAAAATCAATATGAACCATAATAATGAAAATGGAAAATAGCATGACTAAAACACTAGGCAATAATGAGTAAAAAAAGAGAACTTTTTATAGTATAAACTAACCCAATTCATCCAATTCAATAACGGAAGGCTCCACACCAAGTTTCTTGAACAAAGATTTCACCTCGGACGAGTAGCTGAAAATAATGGGCAAAAAGAAACCATATCAAATCTGTAAAAAGAAAAAATGAAAAATTGGAGAATGATGAGTTTTGCACCCACGGGCACCAACTCTTGGAGTAAACAACAACAGGGTTATCAACCACGGTCTTCTTAACACTCTCCTCCGGGTCAGAACCAGAAGATGATGCCATGCCTCGAATCGACATGGGTTTGGTTCGCTTCCTCGAGCCATTGTTAACTAGGCTCCGGCAGGTCGATGCTGAGGCTTTGTTTCTTTGAATATGAAGAAATTTGTTGCATGGAAGCTGAGAGAAAGACCCAGGACGGTTTAGAGGAACAAAGCTCAGTTTCGCCAGATGGGTTGCAACTGCCATTGTTTTTCTTCTTTGTTTTGCGTAAAATAAGAGTAAAAAAATAGTTGAGTGACTATATGTATATTTTACCGTTAAAGAAAATTTGTGTTCTTTGCTTATTGTTTCAGTTTGTTCTTTATCGGATATGCCGTGGGCTGGGCTTTGTCGTTTACATGCAAATGAAAAAGCAGGGAAAGTTAGGCTCCTTTTTTTCAGGCAAAAAGCTTGTTAAAGGTCTAACTAGAATAAAGGGCTAATATTTGATTTGATGTGTAATTACAAGCATACCTTTTTTAATAACATAAGCGTACCTATTTTAACTTCATAGTATAAAATCTAAATTTATAAATTTTAAATTCTAGCATTAAATCGTAAATTTAAAATTTTAAAATATAATTCATACTCTTTAAATCCTAAATTAGACCTACTTTTAAAAAACAAGTACAAACTAATATTTTTTTGTTAAGTTATATATACATTCCCCAAACTAATATTTGTTAAGGTATATAAAGAGATAGGATCCTCTTACATTATGTAGAATTTGAAAGTTTTATACTTTTTTGGACCATTAGATGAAGGTAAATGGATGGGTGAGATTAATAGTAGAAAATGTGAAGATTATCACTTGAAAAAAAAAAGATTTTTGGACCGTTGGATGATGGTAATAAATGGATAAGATTTTTTCCTTATTTTTCTTCAAATAATAATCTTCACATTTTATATTGTTAATCTCATTCACCCGTTTACCTTCATCCAATTGTCCAAAAAAGGTGTACAACTTTCAAGTTTTACATAGTGTAAGAGGATCCTATCTATATATATAAGGATAGGATATAGTTACACAGTGTAAATTTTTTTTAAGTTTTACACGTTTTTTGGATCGTTGGATGGGTGAAACGGATGACTGAGATTAACAGTAGAATATGTGAAGATTATCACTTGGGAAAAAAAGTAAGGAGTTCATCTCAACCATCTATTTTCTCCATTCAACGATCAAAAAACGTGTAAAACTTAAAAACTTTTACACTGTGTAAGTGGATCCTAACTCATATATATATATATATATATATGAGTTAGGATCCACTTACACAATGTAAAGTTTTTGAGTTTTACACGTTTTTTGGATCGTTGGATGAGTGAAACGGATGGCTGAGATTAACAGTGGGTTATGTAAAAATTATCACTTGGAGAAAAAAAGTAAAGAGTTAATCTCAGTCATCTATTTCACTCATCCAACGATCCAAAAAACATGTAAAACTAAGAGTTATCTATATATATCCCTTGAGATAGTATTTTTGACTGTGTTCATGCATCTTTTGGAAAGTAGACTTAGGATTTTGAATGTTGTCTTCTTATCAACAACAAAAACAATTCTATGAGGATATCTTGGATTCTATTCTATGATTGACTTGAATATTGTTATACCCACAGCTAGGGGTGTGCATTTTGAATTTCGGATCAGATCTGATTAAAAATTTCGAATATTCAAACTTTTTAGATCAGTAAATTAGCGATTCGTATTCGATCCGAAATTTAGATTTTCAGATCAGATATTCGGATATCTGAGCTTATAACTTGATTTAAGTATTTTTTGAATTTGACGGTTTTATCCATAAAAATTTCAGATTTTCAAATATAACAAGCAACAAAATATTGAATATAACAATATTCATATTCATAAATATTTTGAATTTTTGGATATTCCGATATCCGATCTGAATGTCATATAACTATCTGTATCCGATCCAAAATCATTGGATATTCGAATTGAAATATTTGAAAAATAAAAAATGGATCAAATATTCAAAATTTTCATATCGGATCAATGGATAAACGAATCGATCGAATCGAATTTTTTTACACACCCTTACCTGGTACCTCCGCACCCGAAAATGACCCGCATCGCCTCCACACTTAGTAAATCTAGAGGTGGCCTCATGATGACTTCCTTGAAGTCAGGCAATACGAAGATAATGAAACCGGAGATCCACACGGTCTTGGGAACAGACATTGTCAGATGCTACAACACTCTACTCACGTGACCGAACTGCAAAGTCCCGAACTTAGGAGTTGAGTCTATCTCTACCAACTTGTCCACAGGTTGTCACTAGGTCAGACACCATCCCATGATCAACAACACCAAGCGTTATAAATACCCATACAACTGATGACAGAGGACCTGTTGAACTAAAAGAAAGAATCTCATACTCTCCTTCCCCATCTCTTATCTCTTTCTTATTTCGACCACCATATTGTTTGTGGCTTTCGTCCGTAAATCAGTTGGGGTGAACCGCCTGAAACCGCCTCCATCCATATTGGTATTCCTCTTCACCTTCTTTGTCTGGTGTCTGATCATTTAGGCATCAATAATTGGTATGGTGAATGTGGAAGACATTTCCAACCAATAAAATCAGTCATTGTGGCTTTTCCAACCCTAAGTCTTTCATCTTTTTTTGACAACGATCTCAGCAGCTAAACCTGTGCGACCGACGACATTGTTGACAAGATCAATAGCAACGATAAAGTTTGGAAACACCCCAGTCCGAATGCAAGGCTTCCCTTTTGAAGTTCGACTAGAGATAGTGAAGAAGATGAGATATCAACTTCTCGCTACTCACTTTTAAAGAGCACGACGAAGGGGCGACGGGATAGCAACATCTTGCTAGATCCGCTGGTGAAGAGTGACTATCCGATAAAAGTTCAAAACCATAAGACAACAAATTTGCCTCATTGATGGAGCGCCTCATGTCATGTCGTCCCCCAAGCACGTGAGCTGTCGTGGGAATTCCATAAATGCCTCGCATGCATCCCCCAATAGTTTGTGTGTAACAGTACAAAACTAAAGAAGAAGAATTTTTAAGAGGGAGAGAATAGACAGAGCAGAGGGAGACGCAGAAGCAGAGATTTTGGGGAAGAAGACAAGATTTTATTCAAACTTTCGATAATGAGCTCATACCATGGTTTACAACCATATAACCTCATAGTTAATTAAACGACATCATTTGTAAGACCTCCCCACACACTAAAACTCATCGTTTCAATTAAGTAATTAAAATAAACAATAAATAACTACAAAATAAAACATAATTCCGCTTTTCTAATTAGACTCGTTACAATACTTCCTACTTCAAAATGATTATTGACCTCAAGGATCAAATGTGGGAAATTGCAGCTGCAAATGGTGAAGAACCTCCAAAGTTGCATCATCCAGAGAATAATTGGTTCACTCAACCAAAATTTCAGTAACATCATTTGGACCATTTTAATCTTCTGATTTGTATCAATTTCTATAGCCGTTTGGATCACTCGACAACCATGCATTTGAAGACCGAGTGTTAAAACATGAGCAAAAAGCTGGTGAGCAAGTTCCGTTCTCCCAATAAAAAGTCCATGTTCAACTGAAATTATCAGCACATGATCTGAGACAAGATATACTTAATCTGACTTTCTGTGAGTGTCTCATGCCCAAGCAAAACATTAACAAGTGTGTTCTTTCCACTGAGTGAGAATTTTTTTCATGTTGTTATAAGCCCTTTCCAGTAAATACTTCACTTTTTTCTCAATAAATAATCTAGTCTCGGTGCTCATGTTCCTACCCTTGTCATCATAAAAATGAGTAATAAGCCCCAAAATAATATGATCCTTTGTGTAATCCGAATCAGCCTTTGTAAACATTTTGGTACCATCTATTGCAGTCTTTGCTTCAACAAATTTCCATTTAATAAACCACATATTTTTCTTCCCATATCTATGACTCAAGTCATTTTCAGACAATCATTGATAAGTTTGACTGTAATACATCAGCAGTTCACAAGCTAGCCTCTTTTTCACTAATAAAATAGCCTTTTGATTTTCAATAGCTAAACCAAGCTGTATTTCAGTTCCCTGACCTAGTGCTTGGATAGAAATAGCTTCCAGTACACAATCCTTTAAATCTTTTGACATACTTTGTTGGATTTCTAAAGATACACAGAATTCTAGGTACCCTGCAACCTTGAGCACTAAATCAACTGTATTTCTCTTACAATATGTAGAAACAACCCGAAAGTCAGAACCAGAATAATCCTTAGGAATCATAAGGGTGTCAGCCTCAGATAATGTGAGCAAAGCCATCGTATGAACAACCAATGACAATTCAAACCAGGCATTTGCCACACTAGTCTCGTGTCTTCCATCTTCAAAATTTCTCCAGTTGAATTCCACCAAGTCCTCTAGACCATGTTCTTTCTTGGTAAGTCCAACTAGAATCGACAAGTACTCTTCCAGTACTGCAATTGTGGATTCACCTGCACCTCTCTTCCCATGACAGACCACCACGGGAACTTTAAGGGCAACATTTTTGGCAGCATTGACGATCTCACTTGCAATCACATCGCATTTCATTATTCCTCCAACTATGTTCACCAAAATTACTTTCATATTCTCATCCGAAGTCAAATTCTTAAACGCCTCAACCATCCACCCTACATCGAGAAAATTAGCAAGAGTTTCTCCATGCAACTTGATTATATCCATTGTCGACATTGCTAACCCTGCCATATTCACCTTGTAACCAATTTCTCCATCCAAGCCAATGTAACTCAGATCAGCTTTGGCAACTGCAACTTCTCGATGACCCTCTTGTGATGGATCACGGTATACAACATTATCATCAAAGTGTAAATTTGCATCAACAGCTACTAATTGGTTGCTAGAAGTCTCAACGAGGGAAGTGATTTCCAACAATATGCAATCAGATTCATAGAGAAGCTTATATAATTTCTTCACTTGCTCGATAGAAGCAATTCTACCAGTAACCTTTGGAGCCAACCCATCCACAACCTTGGCAACATCTTCCTCAATAATTCCTATGAAACCATCAATAGGTACCTGCAGTAGGCTTGAGTGTACATCAGATGCAATTATTTCATATTGCTTGGATGTAGGGACACTCCATATGTGAATCACTTCATTATTGTAACCAACCACAACTTTACTACCAAATGGGTACGCCCAAAATACAAAAGTCACATGTTTTACTCCATTATGTACTAATTGGAACATGCTTCTACCAGCAACCAAAATAACTTTGCTTGAATTCTCAAATGAAATTTTCTCCTGAACCTTAGACTTTTTATTCCCCATTAATAATAGTCTAAAACTGTAAGGGTCATCAACATCAACAAATCGAGACATATACCTATAATCACAGTAAAATACTGATAGCCATAAGAAATTCAAAACAAAATAAGAAACCCTTCGAATATTAAAATTGTATATTTGATCTCGATGCTGGCAATCATTTTTCATTACCTGAACCATTACTGTTGCCGATATATCTATTGCCTCAAAACGTTTGGACGAATTAATTATTGATGTGTGGTCACACTGAAAATCAAATTCCCTGTTAATATGAGCCACTTGATATGCGACTTCTTTGTATTTTTTCATGGAGGATTCACCGAGCATATGAGACAATCCAACGTTCACCATTTCAATGTTTTCCGACCCAACTCGCAAGTCATCACACCCTTCGACAGTTGAGACCTTGTCTTGTGGCAGTTTACTCAGAATTCTATCAATAGATTCAACATAAACAGGTACCTGAGTTTGGTCATCCGAATCAGCAAGGTCCATAATGTCTTTCGATTGCACAGTAGAGTCCCCGAAGATAACGACGTTTGAATCTTCATCCATTGACACAGACAAATCATCAAACACTTTGATATCATTGATGACACTCAATGTTGATTCTTGTTTCGGCTCAACAACTGTCGTAATCATCGATGGTTCGTCCGATTTCATGGCTTCCACCAAACAATCTTGTTTCATCCTGGCAACATCTATCAACATTGTGTTCTTACAAATCTGTATATCAAGCTGGCAACACCCATCGTAAATATTACGTCCCTGAAGAGAATTTTTAGCAGCAATCGCACCATAACCTTGATATTGGACTAAGAACTAAACGCCAATCGAATCTTGAACCGAAATAATCTTTTGCACAGACCCTAAGGTGAGAAAATATGATGCAACACATCTTGATTAATAGACCAAATCACATGGTGGATTGTAACCAAGAGGGTTTGATTACTGAAAAAAACTATCGAATAGAGATTGTAAATCCTCACGACACTTAGACAAAAATGATCGAAAACCTTCATCCATGGCCTGGATCGTTGGCTCTCTAATACCTTTGTAACAGTACAAAACTAAAGAAGAAGAATTTTTAAGAGGGAGAGAACATACAGAGTAGAGGGAGACGCAGAAGCAGAGATTTTGGGGAAGAAGACAAGATTTCATTCAAACTTTCGATAACGAGCTCATACCAGGGTTTACAGCCATATACCCCTATAGTCAATTAAACGACATCGTTTGTAAGACCTCCCCACACACTAAAACTCATCGTTTCAATTAAGTAATTAAAATAAACATAAAATAACGACAAAATAAAACATAATTCTGCTTCTCTAATTAGACTCGTTACATTGTGATACATGTATGTGAGGTGTAATCCCAAAAAAGTTCATGACGCCAGGAATGCCAGTGATAGAATTCTTCGGACCATCTTGCATGGACGTTGTCGGAGTAATCACAATGGAAGCAATAGTAATCTGCCCGGAAACTGAAGGCTTCGCAAGCAGCCGAAGCCTAGCATGTATGGAAAACGCCCTCGAATGAAGATCTCCAGCGTTGAGGATCTCCAACATTGGAAAGGAAAGATCTGCTGCATACGCTTTTTCCTACAAACTCCCAGGTATTAGGGGATAGATGTAACACCCAAAATACCCTTTAAGTTAAATTCGAATTCTAGTGATCATTTTGTAATTCGGTTAAACTTGGGAGCTCCAAGCCAGTAACTTACCCTTCTGCGTCAGGTATTTAAACTCTTTTATCAGCAAAAGAAACCCTTTGAGATTCAAATTGCATTTCAGCCGCCATCCCCTTATTGTTTCCTCTCGAATAGAGTCAAACCCCTCTCCCTCATCTTCCCATCAGTTTTCCGATCAGACTCTGCCCGCCAACCTAGCGTCGGTTGTGCACTACACCGCACCCCTCACCGTGTTTCCCATCACCTCGCGATCAAACCCCAACCGCAACTCTGCATTTGCTTACCTAGACCCAAATCGTGTATCATCTCTGATCTCTCAATGCTCGTGTCGACGCTCCAAACCTCCCATTGATGCCATCGATCCAGCACCCGCACGTCCTTATCACTGCATTCGCTTGTGCTGCCGAGTGTCGCGCCTTGTTCACCCACCAGTGCCCCTTACCGTCTGATCAGATCACGTGTACCCAGTCGCCAATTGCCTTTCCTAACAGCTTGAAAACGTGGCCGCCAGTAAGCTTCAACCCAAATTCTATTTCCCCTTTCCCCGTGTATATAAATTATTATTATACATATTATATACATATGGCTATATGTATTACAATTATATTATTGCTTTGTAATCACTTTGAGTTTAGACCATTAAAAGAAAAATTATATTATTGCTGCTATTATTCTACTGTTATATTTATTATATATTTAAGTTACTAATATTTTTTACATCCTAATAATCACGTACGTGCATATATATATATATATATATATATATATTTGTTAATCTAACAAGTGGGTTCAGTAAAATGACATTTTTAAGAAACTCGAATTCAAATTATTTTGTCTATAAAATATGTATATATTGTTAAAAAATTAAAAATATCTATAAACAGATACTACATCATAATACTGAATTATGAAAACTTACTGATTTATGAAACCTATTATTATTATTATTATTAATATGCATAATATTATTTCATATATATATATATATATATATATATTGAAACAAGTTAATTCACACTATCGTTTGCATGTTGGTCTTTACTATTTAAATTATTTATAACGAGAATTTGTAAAGCCAAATCAATATGTATACACACTTATGATCCATTTAGACAACGTAGAACTTAAAAGTTTGGTATGTATTTTGGATTGTTAGATTAATTAATTTTATGGGGTATTCTCTAAAATGTTTAAATAGCACCCGGAGTAGATTTTTTTCCTACAATAGCACACTTGGAACTCGATGTGCATGCTAGGCGAGTTCCAACAATTTTTTTAATAATATTCGAGTGAACTTGTCTAGCATACAAGCCGAGTTTAAATTTTTTTTGTTTTAATTTAATTAATTAGCAGGTGGAACTCGTCAGACATGCACGATAATTTCTAATTATTTTTTTAAATCATACATTTTTAGTAAAGGATAAAAATGAAAAAAAAACTAGGATAAAGTACCAAAATGGTAACTAAACTTTGTTTAAAAATACAAAATGGTAATCAAACTTTCAAAAGTTATAATATGGCAATTAAATTTTGTGTTTTGTTACAAAATGGTAACTCGGCCGTTATAAATACTTAACGTAACTGTTATAAAACTTTGTATAGTAGCATATTTAATCCTCTATATTTACACATTCAATCAATTTAGTCCTAATTCAAAAAAATTCACAAAATCTAGCCCTTATTATGTACACATTCTTTCAATTTGGTCTTTAAAACAAAACTACAAAGTTGTTCCACTACATTCCCAGCCACACAACTTCCATAAAATGCTGAAATATAAATGTCCTTAAAGCTCAATTATTAGATAATGGAATGACGAAAACATTAACTATTCTCATAAAATGCCAATGACAACCGCATAAAAAATTATTTCATAAAAATTAAAAATCTAAAATTTTAAATTTAAACCTCTCAATTTTAAACCTTAAATAAATTTTTAAAATTTAAAAATATTGATGCAAGGTATAGATTTTTTGCCCATTTCTCCTGCAACAATAAACAAACATCACGTAAGTTAAACTCCATTGAAACAAGAGTTGCAATATATATAATGAAAGAAAATGTGAGCAAGCAACTATATTGCTCAAACTTTGGGCTCAAATGTGAATGTATCTAGATATGTCCGTCACGGATAACGTCAAATTTTCTAAGCGTTTTCAATCCATGTCAAAAAATATGCTGGATATGATTATCGGACATGGATATTTAAAAAAAGAGCAAATAACATAGGTACATAATACCTACCATGAGTGCTTGGAAAGGCGGATGTGCGGAGAGTCTCTTGAGTTTCGTCCACCATTTATAGCGGATTTAAAAATATTTTTGAGGGTAAGCACACATGAAATATCAAAATTTTAGGGTGGACACAAATTATAAATTTAAAAAAAATTAAAGACTAATTCATAAAATTGAGAAAATTAAAATAAAATGTATGAAGTTTAGAAAATTCAGGGTAGGCCCGTGCCCACCCTAAGATGCACTTGCATCCCCATTTTTCATTTCGGAATGCTAAGTATGAAGGCAGCTTGATCTGCGGTTGCAGCCATAGATGTTATTTTGTAACCACTCTCCCATCGCCAGTGTATTCCTTCGCTTGGATACAAAAAGTCGAGTTCTACAACCTTAAACTGTTGAAATAAATATAAAATGAAGTATAATTAGCTACTTCTTTGAAATCAAGGGCGGTGGAAACAGGGCCGTTCCTGAGATTTTAGTGGTCTTAGGGTGAGCCTAAAAATTGAGCCCTAAATTAGGGATTTAAATTGCGGTTGTGATCGTATATTCTGTAAAGTTGTGTTTATTACGGTTGCAGATAGAACGAATGTTATTTCTATCACTGCGGGTATTGCATTTGTAAAAAAATTTAATAACATATGTTATTGTGGACATAACGGTTGCAGGTAATGTGGTTTTGGATGGTGTCTCTACCGCTATATAATAATCTCTGTTGTGGTTACATACCCCTATTTAAATGCATGTCTATAATATCAAGTACTGAAAAAATAAATTTTAAGAGTATGTCTATAATAACAAGTAATGAAAATAAATTTTAAGATTATGCTCATAATAATAAATAGTGGGAAAAATAGGCCCCTAATAATAAGTATTAAAAAAATTTAATTTTAATATTTGTTATTACGAGCATACTCTTAAAAATTGAATTATTTTTAATACTTATTATTAGGGGCCCAATTTTCCCCCAATATTTATTAATACGAGTATAATTTTATGATTTAATTTTTTTAATATTTGTTACTGGGGCCCTCAAAATTTATCTAGCTATATATATATTCATCACTGTTTTTTTCCATCCACCCATAAGAACTAAAAATTATATTTTTAATTTTCTTAGGAGTGGGCCCTGGGCGGGCGCCTCTATTGCCCTGGCCCAGGACAGCCCTGGGTAGAAACACGGAGATATTTAAACCTTAAATAAATTTTTTAAACTTTCTAATTTAAAAATCTGTCAAAACTAAAATTAACCCATATCAAAATGTTTTCGTTTAAGCTAAAAGAAGAGAGTTAATTACAGTAATTGCATATATCTAGAGACTAGAAATTAGACCAAGTCAATGCATGCCGTGAGAATCCTACTAAATCAAGGCACTATGCGTTAAAAGGTCACCATGAAAACTGACACACATTATTCAAATGTCTTAAATTCTGCACATATTTTCCAGAACACGTGATTGGCATTTTATGAGAACAGTTAATGTTTTCGTCATTCCATTATTAAATAATTAAGGAATTATTATATGACAAACGGTATTATAACCATGTTATTTTGAATTTTTATAAAATAATTTTCAATTTTTTCTTTTTATGCAAGTTGCGTGGTTAGGAATGTAGTGGAATAAATTTGTAATTTTGCTTTAATGACCAAATTGAAAGAATGTATAAATAATTAGGGCTAATTTAGTGAAATTTGTCAAATTATGACTAAACTGATTGAATGTACAAATATAGAGGATTAAATGAGCTATTATACAAAGTTTTATAACATCCACGTTAAGTATTTAACGGCCGAGTTACCATTTTGTAACAAAACACAAAGTTTAATTGTTATTTTGTAACTTTTGAAAGTTTGATTATCATTTTGTATTTTTATACAAAGTTTAGTTATCATTTCGACACTTTACCCAGAAAATTATTAGGAACCCACTTCACATCTTCTATGTATTGAAGAACGTAAATAATAAAAAATTGAACTATTAGATCCAATTTTGAAATTTAGCTCCATGATTTGTAAAAGAATATTGGTATAGCTTATATAGGCATGATTAGAGTATTAGTCTTTGTTTGTTATATGTGAGATTTTTGGAGCTAAAGAGTTTGCTACCAGAGTTTCGCTCCAAGAATCCCACATTGATAACAAACAAACTTTAACCTTGCCTATTCATGAAGCTAAATCTCAAAATTGGTTTCTAATAGTTTATTTTTTTTATTTTCGTTCTTCAGTACATAGAAGATACGTAGTGAGTTTCTAGTAGTTTATTTTTTTTTTCATTTTCATCCTTTAATAAAAATGTATAATTTAAAAAAATTAAGTGGAACTCGTCGTGCATGCCAAGCGAGTTTCATTTAGGATTTGCTAAATCATCTGCTAATTAAATTAAAACAAGAATTTTTTTAAACTCGTCTTGCATGCCAGACGAGTTCAACCGGATATTATTAAAAAAATTGTTGAAATTCGCCTAGCATACACGACGAGTTCCCTATAAGGGTGCTATCTTGAGAAATAATCTACTCCTTTTTTTGAAATGGTGATATTTTGAGGAATATGCTTGATTTTAATGGCTAAAATTATTATTTTTAAATTAGCGATAATTCAATTTTTTTATAAAAGTCTTCTCATCACCCGCTATTAAATCTTAACCATCAAATTTTACTAATCCAACAATATAGAAAACATGTAAGACTCTTAAGTTTTACACTATGTTAACGGATCTTAATCCTTATTCATTCAACTTTAATGTCATTTTATGTTTGTGGTATTTTATTTTCTCACATCATATTATTATTTATCTCAATCTAACTCACATTTTACATAATCATAATAACATTAAATTGCATTTTTAAATTTATATATAATATTAAAATAATAATTAATATGATTCAAAATAATTTTAATTAATTACTTCTTTAAATTCAGAGGCTAGTCTGGTATTGCAATATGGTCTATAGATAAAAAGGAAATATTGTTAATATAAGCTTTAGTGGAACAAAAATTCTATCTCTTTTTGGTGTTACTACGTATGTTCTAACATTAAAAAAATTTAATTTTTTGAGATAGAGTTAGAGTTTAGGATTAGGATGTATGATTTATTTTCAGGGTTTAATATTTAGAATTTACAATTCAAAATTTTGAGTTAGAACTTAAGATTTAACTTTTCAAACGCGAATATATATGTATCCTTACCATACTGAAACAACTGCCATTATTAGTATTAAACCAATATCAATTCATATAAGCTAAATCTTCTAATCGATAATTGGGCCAAAAAGAACTTTAATTCAATTAATTTTTTATCACTATCAAGATGTTTGTTTTTAGTCAAAACTTGACCGCATTTTTTTACATTATTTAAAAATGCTGAATTTTTGTGCATACCATTTTTATCCCTTAAATTGAAAGAAATTTGAATTTTCAATTCTCGCCGCTGGTAAGGAGATAAAATATTTTCAGGAACAAACAAATTATAATGTTTTTTTTTGTCTTTATTTTCAATCATTTTTTGATGTCTTGCAATAGATTCATCAAAATTCTTTTTATCAATATAGTTTTTTTCTTGGTATCTTTGATTAATTTGGTGTTTATTTTTATGAACCAATGAAATACTTATAGTTTGGTATAGAATAAATTGACATCATTTTTACCGACAGACGAACCGGATCGATAATCAATATTTATTTTTTCATTAATTCTCTAAGAGTTAAATTCTTATGAATCATCAAATATTCAGATTTAACAAAAACTTTCAATTTCTTATTTTATTATGTTCAACTCTATGTATTCATCTATCCGTAGAGTACATTGAATGTACAAAAATAACTATAGCAGAAACAACTATTTTAAGAGGAATATTTTTATGCGATGCTAACGATTTTATAATTATCTTTTAGTTCCAGAATATTTCAATTTAGGCTTTACCTATTATCTGATACATACAGACACACAATAAAGACGCATGATTTTCGTATGTAGTTATTCATAGTTTGCTTTGAAGGGCAGAAAACAGTTTAATTATGATTTTTGCCCATTATTATGTTGAAATTAAGGATTTCGTTCTTAAAGTCAATCTCTTTATTTTTATAGTAGGTATAAGTTGGTAGTGTCGTTATTAGTTGACATTATTAAAGTAATTGTACATATTTTTAATTAATATATAAATTTATTCATAATTTTGTTTGAATAGTCTTACGGTAGTACAACGTAGTATCTGTTCATACATATTCTAAATCCTTAATGCACACACTTTGTAGACGAAATGATTTGAAGTCGAATTTCCTAAGATGAACACAATAATCTTTTTTATTGGGACTACTCCCAGATTCTAAATTTATTCATAATTGAACACGTTGGTATAACTAAATAACATTATGGAAGATGGATAAATCCTAAACTTCAGCATAGGAGAGGGACTAAAACCACAAAGAAGGGGGGAAACAATCCTAACATCTAAGAGGTTGCTGCTGCTGCAATGATTTCCTCCCTCCGGGACTTGAAATGAGACAACAATTTATCACGGTTGGGAAGGTTGTCCTTGATCAACGGCACTTGCTTAAAGTTTGCACAGCCCATTCCTGCAACCGAGGGAACCTTTCCAGTCCTAGAAGTTCAACGCCGGCTGCTTCAGCCAACGCATCGAGCCAACCAGCGATCCATCCATAGGCTATGTCGGTTAACCCGAGCGTTTCACCCCCAAAGAATTTCTTATCTCCCAGCCCATGCTCTTGTATAGTTTTCAGCACCTCTTCAGTTTCTTTTGTCGCCTTCGCTTGCTCATCTCCAGCCGTAAGAAAGAATTTGTAAAATGCAGCAGCCTTTTCGCCATTGAAAAAACCAAATTTAGATGAGCCAAAATAGGTTCTTAAAAACAAAACAAAGAACAGAGTTTTTAATGTTTCGTATGGTTTACCTCTATAAAGCACGGGTACTTTATTTTAGTGCCGTACCACGTACCCAATACGTCCCCGTACCAGGGATATATTAGGTACGGCTTAGGTACACCCTAATATTTTATCTCCCTATTTTTTTTTCTTGTTATTCTATTTTCTTACATTTTTTTGTTTTTTCTTGTTTCTTTAGACTTTTTCTTGTTCATACGATTTAACTATAAGTATACAAGCATGTGCGATGTCATGTTCACAGTTCACATGATTTTATTTATGAATATTTGTTTTTATATTTTTTAGAATATAAAATTTATTTTATATTTGCCGTATCCTTAATGTACTAGTACCTTGTAATTTTAAAAATTATCGTTTTCCGTCCTCGTTATCGTACCCGTACCTGTATCTATATCCGTATCAGTGCAACATAGGTTTACCTTATCTTCTCCGAACTTGATCCAGAAACGAGCCACGGGCCTTTCATGAGGATCTTGAGGAAGCAAAGGGTTTGGGGGCCAAATCTCCTCGATGTATTCGAGTATAACGGTGGATTCTGCTATCGGTTTCCCACCATGAACCAGCACCGGGATCTTCTTGTGGATTGGATTATAGCTGAGGAGCAATTCGCTCTTGTTGAAAAGATCCTCTTCTATGTACTCAAATCCCACCCCCTTGTATTTAAGAGCCCATAAAACTCTGTAACTAAATGGACTACCCCAATTCCCTAGCAACTTCAGTTCCTCCATTTTTTGAATGCTTTACTGCAACTCTGTTATTCCAATGCCGGCCCTTATATGGCATAATTGTTTCTTGCCTATATCTTTCTTTATGTTCGCTAAAACGATAAAAAAAGATTATTTGCTTTAAGCTGAAATTCAAATTCATTTTTTTTTTCATTTTTCAATAGCTGGAAATCAAGGATAGAAACCATTTTCCATATTTATACCCCAACATTAAAAATTAGATTTAGGGTTTAAGATTAGGTTATAAGAAATTAGGAGTATGGTGTTTTTTTAGGGTGTAGGGTTTAGAATTTAGGATTATGACTTAGAATTTAATTTTTTAATGTTATTTAGTGTTGGAGTATAAAAATGAGCACTGAAAAGGGACAAAGAATTTTTGTTCGGAAAGCAAATTCTATCACGTCTTACATGTTCAAAATATTTATACCCCACATTAAAATCGACTCGATAAACCCTCGAGCAGCCCGTTAATTTTTTTTATAGTTGTAATATGTTAGTTTGATCTATTTGTGGATTGTTACTTTGGCTATAATATGTTAGTTTGGTGTATTTGTAGATTGTTACTTTGAGATTGTTACTTTGAACTTTAGACTTTGGAATTATTTCACACACTATTTTAATTTACTTATTTTATTAAATATGTTAATTTATGTTTATATTAAGCTCTATATAGTATTATTAGATTATATATATATTTAAAGAAAAACAATGTAAAAATTCTGGCAAGCTTAACGCGCAACGAATAGAGTCGAGCAACGAATTTTTTATCGAGTACAAGAACAAAACTTTATTAAGCTTAACGAATATCGAATTGAGCACTGTTCAACTCATGATCGACTCGTTTGATAAGCAACCCTATATATATTGACAAGATAATGTTTGAAAATAAAACAAGGTACAGTAGACACGATAATAAAAATTATTTGTATATTTTTTGTAATAGAGTAATAATACTTCTCATTAATTAACTTAGTTAAAATATGATTTTAAACCAATCAAACAATAATTATAAGAAAATCTTATTAGTTTTCTCTCGTATTCTCCTCTATTCCCCTTTTCATCTTAGTTCTTATTATATATATAATTTATTTACTGTTGGCGGCGGAGACATCAACTTTAGATTAGTAGTTAATTGCAGAATTTTCCTTTTCTTCTATTATTTTTTTTATTTTATTTTAATAAATTTTATTTAATTTTGTTTAACGAGTCTTTTCCTTTTCGTATGAAAATAGTGTATGATTTTGTGTACTCTTGTGATACATTTTCTTCTTCTTTTTTAGGAATGGAGTTGATGTTGTCTCTCCAAATAATATTTATTATATTATATTATTGGTATATCCCACTGCTTTAGATTCTCGAGTAGGCCTGTAAACGAACCGAACGAATATGAACGAGGGTATGTTCATGTTCGTTCGTTTAATTTTAACCGAAAAAATGAACGGACACGAACATAATTTTTTGTTCGTGCTCGTTTGTTAAGGAATGTAACTTGTTCGTGTTCGTTCGTTAAAATGATAAACGAACGTAAACAAACACAAACGAACGAAAATAAAAGGACATATGTGAATAAATTTAAACGAACATAAACGAACGAACATATGTGAATAAATTTACTTTTTAAAAAATATAATACTTATGTTATAAAAAATAATAAATATAAATGAATATATATGAATAAATTTAAACGAATATAAACGAACGAACATAAATGAACGGATTACTGAACGTTCACGAACGTAAATAAACGAACGAGCCTTTTATTCATGTTCGTTCATTTAATTAAATGAACATAAAATCTTGTTCATGTTCGTTCGTTTAATAGATAAACTAACATAAACGAACTTTCCGCCAAATGATTCATGAACGGTTTGTTGAACGTATGGTTCTTTTAAAGCCCTATTCTCGAGTTGAATATTGATAGAATTAGCTAAAATCTTGTAATCAATTAAAGCCCAAATAACTTTTACATTTAACTATGTTAATATCCTAACTAATTAAAACCAAACTTTGGGATTTAAGTATCATTCCCAAGTCCAATGTATACTAATACTATCCCTAAATAAAATAGAGCAGATTTTGGAGATTTAACATAATTAGAGTAAACTACACTATTAGTCGATTGTAGGTGTTATTTTATTTTATTCACTGAATTATGAAAAGTAATAGTTTGATCACATAGTTCTTGAATTAGTTTTTTTTTCATTGATGACATATTGTTATTTTCTCGTTTTCTGCAAAAAAAATTATCAATTACTTCAACCGTCATAATTGATCAATCGTTGTCTGTCATCAGTCGTCATTAACAAGATTAGTATCTAATATTTTCATTTATTTTCTTTGTCTTCTCTTTTAATTGATTTTTCATGAAACTGTGTCAAAATCTACGAAAATTCATCTAATGATTCAATTTCTTCGATTTTCTTTGTTGATCGTTTGATGAGGTTAAATTCGAGATATGTTGTTCACCATATTAGAAGAATGTATCTCACAAAAATTATAAAAACCATCCGAATAGACTTCTCACTAAGATGTAACTATAAAAAACGCACACAATCATCATCAACTTATTAAAAATAGAAAAAATCATAAAACACAACTATTACCCTAAAATTCAAATTATTAAAAGAATTCAAATCATTTTTTTTTAAAATATTCCCACATAAGTTAACCCATGCCAGAAACAGGGGTGTGCAAAACTCGACTCAGAAAACTGAATTATTCGACTCGTCACGAACAAACTCGACTCGACTTGAAAAAAATTCAAATAAAGTTTGAGTTATAAAATAAAAATTCGAATAACTCAAAATTTTAGTAATTAGTGGATCGAATTTCAAGTTCTATTCGAGTCTCTCAATTCTGCCTAATATATATCACATAAGAAAAATATGAAGAAAAATATGTGTATTGTATATAATTATAGAAAGTCACTTAAATTGAAATTAATTAGTATCATAACATTATAAATGTTTACAATTAAATTTGAACATAAAGTCGAACAACTCAAATTTTATAAACTCGACTAGAAAAAATTTCAAATAAAGTTTGAGTTATAAAATAGAATTCATCAATTTGACAAACTCGAATTTTTTTACTTGACTCGATTGAATGCCCACCCCTAACTAAAAACAGGAGTTCCCTGACTCGCCAACAATTTCAATCTTTGTAAAACAATTATAGAAGTATAATATTAAATAGGCTTAAATATACATTTAATATCTGAATTAGGTACTTTTTTTCATATTGATACTTAAAAAAAATTAATCTCAAGTTGGTACCTAAAATTTTTTGTTTTTAAGTTGGTATTCAAACTTAAGATTTATCCACTATTTTGGTACTTTTATTAATAATTTTAGTCCCAAAACTTATATATTCTATCAATTTGATCTTAATTTGAAACAATTCAATAAATTTAACCCTTCATATTTTTAAATTCCATCAATTTAGTCATTTTTTGCCATACTGTCAAACCAAGTGAGTTTATCATATCAAAACAGTAGTTGGATAACTGCATTCTACTATAAAACAAGTTATTGTTGAACTTTTATTATACTAAGAAAGTAATATAACATTTATAAGAGAAGAACAAACACTTTAGGAGAATAACTGTAACACCCTCAACCAGGATGTCACATTTGGGCTTTAAGCCCAACCTATTACCATAAAATTTTGACATAGTTTAACCCAATCCACAAGCATTTCCATAAAATCCATTGAGTCCAAAATGATTTAACCAAAATAAGTATTTTTAAACGTTTACACATGAGCTCTAACTTAAAACAAGTAATTAAAAATTCGATTTATACAAAAATAAATCTAAAATAAGAGTTACAATACAAAACATAGGGTCTCACAAATACATAGCCCAATACATCTAAGAATTGTACTCTAACAAAAGTCGATGCTGAAATCCTACATTCGATGGTACTCCTTCGGTGCAACGAGTAACCTATTGACCTATGAACGGAAACAACGATTCCAAATGCTGAACTAACAAAGCTCAGTGGATATACCCCAACTCAACCATGCTTCATGCAAATCATAAATAAAAGCATGCAACTAGATCCGACATCATGGTATACAACACAATTGGCGCTACCATAATCACCCAAACACATTGGAGTCCACAAGTACATATACTCACAAAGTATCACATGTACAACCACAAACCTGAAGTGAGTCCCGGTGTCACATAGCCTCTGGATCATACACTCGGGGTGAGATCCAGTGCCATATAGCCTCGAATCACGCACTCATAAATCTCTCATCGAGTATGGACAAATGATGCTTAGTGTCACATAGCCTTGGGGTCACACATTCGATGCCACTTACCATGGTGTTACAACACGCTCACTGGCTATTCGGATCCCATCAACCAAAAGTGACTCAACCACACAAGTGCCTTTACTTGGCACGTCATATTACATGATCCACTAAAGATCCCTATTGTTGCTATTATAAATAAGTCACCCAAGGTTTTACCAAGTTATTACACACTATGATCGTATAAGAGAGTGATATCTCGAGTTCTCAGTTTTACAATCATTTTACCTCATTAGAGACCTATTAAACCAGTTTTCACAATTTTCAGCCCCCAAGGCTCAAACTCAACTTTTTAGGCAGATTGCCTAGTGGGTACCGGTACATACTCATAGTGTACCGATACAAATTTAGCTCACTAGAATTTTAATAAAATAATAAGTACCGGTACAGGTTGACCCGTATCGATACGACTTGTAATCGCGTACCGGTATAGCTTAAAGCTCGTACCGATACGCCCTCACAGTTCATGTGTTCTTTAACCCAGACCACATGGTATTGGTACGGGCTCCCTGTGTACCGTACCAAAGCTTAGAAATGGCTTTCTAGGCTTGGGAAAACGCCCCCAAGCCCCTAATTCACCACTAACAAACCCTTAACTCGATCTTACTTCTTATAAAAGTTAATTAGGGTGGTTTGCTACCATTTTTACATGTTTTTAACATCAATTCGGGATTATGCCATTGAAGGATCTCTAAACACCCAAGTAACCAAAACATTAAAACAAGCAACAAGCAATCGAATTCATGATGCCCATGAAGGCATAGGGGTTAATAATGGACTAACCTTGGTATAAACCACAAAAAAGCCTCAAGCCAAGCCTTTAAGCTTTTACAACCCCCCCCCCACAAAACTCACCATTTCTCCTCCACCACAAAAATTGATGATTCTTACCTCAAAATATAGATCCTTGGAAGTAGATTACTCTGCCCTCAATACAAATTTTGAAAATTTGCTTCAATATTTCAAAGATTAAGACATGGGTGCAAGGTGAAAGGAAGAAGAAGAAGAGATGAAGGGAGCAACATGTGACAAGATGATCTCACTTCTCTTTCTTTTTTGCAGAGAATTAATAGGGAGAAATTAGCCTTCTCCATTTTAAAAAGGAGGAAATTTACCCTTTTGCCCATCCCTCATCTTTCTATTCACAAATCCATCTAAGTTGTCTAGTCCAACAACAACATAAGAGGCCCATTAAGGCTCTCTTGAACACCCAAAGGTCCAAACTCTCGGCCCAAATGCAAGGCCCCCAGTTTGGGTTAGACCGACCCACAGATTCTAAAATCTGGGTCGTTACAATAACAAAGAGTAAATAAATAGTATTTTTAATATAAATGGTTAAATTTATTCATTTTTTCTGAATTAGGACCATATTGATAGAATAAATAAGTTTTGTTAGTAAATTGATAAAAAAGATGCCTAGTTCAAGTACCAACTTATGAGTAAAAATTCTTTAGGTATCAATTTGGGAAAGGTATCTAGTTCGGATACTAATTTCGAAGAAAAAAGTCTTTAGGTACTAACTTGAGAGAAAATGTCTAGTTTAGAGATTATAAATCATTTACCATTTTCGGTTCCCATATGTATGTCATAATATTAAAAAATATGGTTTAAAGTTAGAGTTTAATTTTAAGGTTTAGAGTTCAGTTTTTAGGGTTTAATTTTTAGGGTTTATGATTTAAATTTTAGAATTTAAAGTTAGAATGTAATGTTTAATTTTTTAGTAGTGGAACATAAAAAACACCAAAAAAGACAGAATTTTTATTCTATTTTAAATATCAAATGTATATTTAAACCTATTAAATTTATAAGATACTATGGTCGAAAACCCTATGGTTAAAAACCCTATGCAACGCCCGTCGCTGGCGCCGTATGGTAACGCCTCTGACAGGTCACCAGATGAGATTGAGCATTTAGGAGTGGTCGTTGCGCGTGAGCAGTCGGGATCTCTGATTGTGGAAGCTGATCTTAGCCAGGCAAAGCGAGCCAAATAATCCTATGAGTAATCTGAGAGCGTGGCTATGGATGCTGAAGGTGTAGGCGGTGGTCCTTCTAGTAATCCTACAATTGGAGCAGATACGAGAGATGATGTTCCTGATGGTGCGAATGGGAAGGGAAATAAATAGTATGCCAATGTGGTAGAAAAAATAGTTTCTGATTCTGAAGGAGAGGAGTCAGATTTTGGATTTAATACGGACGGGATGGTGGTTCTTGATGAGTATTGTATTGTGAATGAGTCTGGGACATTTTCAACGATTTGTTTCTCTGATTGTGTATATGATCAGATAAACAGAGGGATAAGAAATGTTCTTATTATTTTCTTGCTGGGGCGTTCGATAGGATATGGTGCGTTGTACTCTCGCCTTATTGCCATGTGAAAACCTTTTTAATGAAATTCAGTTGATTGATTTGGAGAACAATTATTATCTTGTGCGATTTGAGACGGCTAGAGACTATGCACTTGTTCTAACTTATGAACCCTAAATAATTTATGAGATTTACCTCACAGTTTAACCTTAGAGCATAGGGTTTTCTACTGCTGAAAAGCATCAATCCCAGGTGATTGTGTGGGTTTATCTACTAGGTTTACCCTACCGATATTATTGTAAGGCGTTATTTCGTCGAATTGCTCAAGTGGTGGGAAGAGTGGTGAAGGTGGATATAGTTCCTACGCTTGTGAGCGTGGTAAGTTTGCATGTTTGACGATAGTGGTAGATCTGAATAAGCCATTAAAATCGTGTATAAGGATAGATAATTTTATTCAAAAGCTAGAATATGAAGGTTTACACCAAATTTGTTTTGGGTGCGGTGTTTATGGCCATTCGAAGGAGGAGTGTGGCAGTGTCGGGAATTTAAAAAGATCTATAGAGACTACTGATCAGGCTAATACCAATCAGCCGTGGGAATTCGAGCTATACGGGCCTTGGAAGATTATGACGAATCGACATCAATAGGCAATAGTAGATTCTGCAATTCGGGTAGGTGCTAAATCGTTAGAGGATGTACAGTCAGGATCTCGATTTGCTGCGCTAGCAAGTGCAGTTGTGCCCGGGGATACGATTGATGTTAGGGATGAGCATATGGTTGTGGATGTGGATCGTGTTGTTGGTCTCTCCTCTGTGAGGGTGGTGGAGGAGTCATCTTCCAAGTCTAAGGAGATGTCGCGGTATGTTCCAAAGAATATAGTATATATGATGTTAAATCTGGATAAACAATCGAAGTTAAAAATGAATCAAGGGGAAAAGGATAATAGAGTCGAGGTTATATCCTTGGTTCAGGGCTTGTAGCCAACCATGCCGGTTTATAAGGTCGCACATAAGTCCGGGTCTCATAGAGCTATGTCAATGATTGATTTGGGTAATGTTTTTAAGGGTAGTTCAAAGTTGAAGGGTGTTGTAGGTACTGGTAATGTCTCTCGATAAGAAAAGACAAGGAGAATCAGAGGTTATAGATTTGGAAAAATGTAGACTTTTGAGCACCTTCTCGGACGACCCTAACGGATTGGGTGCAGTCTTCCTTCAATTTAGTTGATGAGAAGGCTCGTCCGATTGTGATGCAGGGTAATGCAGTTGATATCCAAATGGATGAGGACAATCCGAATAATGTTGACCATCAATCGGATGAGACTGTACCTACGGATGACCATACGGGTTTGGGTGATGGACATGATGGTGTTCATTCCCCTTAGTAAGTATTTTTTTATTGTTTATTATCAATGATGAATGTTCTTTTCTATAATTGTAGGGGTGTTGTGAGTGCCTCGTTTCAATGTTATTTTCGGAGTTTTGTTCGTAGCCATCAAGTTCAAGTTGCTGTGTTGATGGAAACTCGTATTAGTGGGCGAGTGACGGATCATGTGTTGCAACGTCTTGGTTTTCTAAATTCGTTCAGGATTGAAGCTGTGGGTTTTAGTGGTGGTATTTGGGTACTTTGGTCAGATTTGGTGGAGCTTGACGTGCTACATGTTACATCTCAGTTTATCAATTTTAGTGTCGTTTAAGATTGGTGCCGAATTGGATTTAGATTACGACTGTTTATGCTAGCCCTACAGTGGCTCAGAGAAAGTTATTATAGGGGCTTTGTCTCGCTTGGCTCCATGTGGTGGTATTTCGTGGATCTTTGGAGGTGATTTTCATGTAATTTCTCAAAGTGAGAAGATATTTGATGGTTCACCGAATATTACAAGAGTTAGTAAACTCTTCTCGAATTTTTTGTTTGATACGAGATTGTTAGATGTGGGATATGATATTGATTGTTTTACTTGGAATAGGGGTGATTTATATCAAAGACTCGATTGTTGTTTGATGAATAATGATTGGTATCAGAAATTCTCTTTCACGCGGGTGTTGTATTTGAATAGAATTGGCTCAGACCATTCTCCAATTATTTTGTGACTTAATCTTGATACTCACCTTGATCAGAATCGGCCCTTTCGATTTTTGGCGGTATGGCAAGAGTATGAGGCATTACCGGGTTTCCTTGCTGATACATAAGATGTTGGGTTAGATCTTGCAAGCAATTTAGAAAAATTTGAACCAAAGCTTCAGATTGGAACAGCCGATATGTTTAGGCATATTGGGAAGAGGAAAAAGGTGCTGCTTGCGCGGCTACAAGGTATTGCTACAGCATTGCAATCCCAGCATTCCAATTCTTTAGCCAAGTTAGAGAAGAAGCTGACACGTGAGTATGAGGTGGTTCTTGAGCAAGAGAAGCTCCTTTGGTTTCAAAATCGAGGTTTCGGTGGATTATACATAGGGATCAAAACACTAGGTTTTTTTATGCCTCTACTATGCCGAGGAGAAGGGCAAATATGGTCTTAGGGTTAATAGTGAGGACGGTAAGTGGTGTATAAACCAGGCTGAGCTTCAAGACATGGCAGTACGATTTTTTAGACCGTTTTTACATCTATGGGTACTGTTTTAGAGCCGTACATGATTAGGGGGTTGTTTCCAGCATTGTCGTTGGCAGTGTGAGAGCAAATTGGCCATCTTGTATAGGATGAGGTGGTTTTCTCTATGAGTCTATTAAAAGCTCCTGGGGTCGAGGGTGTTTATACTTTCTTTTACCAAAAAATTGGGATTTGGTAGGTGATTGGGTCTGTCAATTTTTGAAAGATACTTTTGTTTCTAGCTTAGTATCGGAGGAGTTGAAGCGAACCTTGATTGTTCTGTTACCTAAGGTTATAAATCTTACGGCCTTTTCTCAATTCTGTCCCATTAGCCTTTGCTCCATTCTTTATAAGGTAGTGACGAAGATTATTGTAAATCAGATCAAGCCTTATCTATCTGAGTGGGTATCTTGTAATCAAACAAGTTTTATTCCTGGCTGTTTGATTTCGGATAATATTATTGTTGTGCAAGAGGTTATTCACTCTATGAGGCGTAAAAAAGGTATGAATGGTTGGATGACAATTAAGATAGACCTTGAGAAAGCTTGCGATCGGTTGGAGTAGGCTTTTATTGATGATACTTTGCAGGATATGGGCATTTTGGATTTGATTTGGTCGTTAATTATGAGGAACATTTCTTC
Organism: Hibiscus mutabilis; assembly: GCA_019671005.1. Lineage (NCBI taxonomy): Eukaryota > Viridiplantae > Streptophyta > Magnoliopsida > Malvales > Malvaceae > Hibiscus > Hibiscus mutabilis. Next base: position 42,937,815 of record CM033723.1, read on the forward strand.
GATTTCTTTGCAAATTTTGTGGAATGGGTCTATAACACACTCGTTTAAACCGTCTCGTGGGATTTGCCAAGGGGATCCTATTTCCCGTATTTGTTCATGTTGTGTGTGGAGAGATTGAGTCAGGCTATTCAGATGATGGTGTAGGATGGGGTTTGGAAACCTTTTTAGATTTACCGTGATGGGGTCGAAGTTTTCCACCTCTTCTTTGTCGATGACATGATTCTTTTCGCTGAGGTATCCGTTGATCAGATGATGATCCGTACTATTCTGAATAATTTTTGCGAGGCATCTGGTTTAAAGGTTAGTATCGCTAAGAAAACTATTCATTTTTCTCCAAATGTGGGGTTGGATTTACTTGCAGTTTGTTTGGATTTTCTGAAGTTGATGACTTAGGTAAGTATCTTGGGGTCCCAATTTTGCATCAACGTGTTACCATGGCTATATATTAGTACTTGATTAAGAAGGTCAAAGAGAAATTGGATAGTTGGTCCGCGAAGTCATTATCCTTGGTTGGCCGTATTATTTTGGCTAAAGCGGTTCTGACTGCTATACCCTTGTATCCTATGCAGACTGCCTTTTTACCGAAAGGGGTATGTTCGAAGATTGAACGGATCATTCGACAATTTATATGGGGCCACAAAATGGATCGAAATGGGATCCATCTTATTTCTTGGGATAATTTGTGCCATCCTTTGGATGAAGGTGGAATTGGTTTTAATGCCTTGCAGAGTCAAAATGAAGCTTTCCTTATGAAGGTGGCGTTTCAATTAATAGCTAACGGGGATCAATTATGGATACGATTATTGCGTGAAAAGTACAAATGGGTATCTAATGCCGAAGGTTCGGTCTTGCTCCCAAATTGCTCTTGGTTGTGGCGTGGGGTGTGTTTGGTCTGGGGTGAAGTTCAAGAATATGTTTCTTGGCCTATTGGCAATGGTAGAAATATGAATTTTTGGTTTGATTCATAGGTTGGTAGGGTCGGACCCCTCATTTAGAATTTGTTGTCTGGGGTGCAAGTTGAAAACACTAACTCGTCTGTGTCGGATTTCGTGGTTTTGGATGGGCAATAGAAGTGGTCATCCTTTGCTCATTTGGTTACTCAAGAAGCCTGTCTTCGAATTGCGGCAATCAAGGTTCTCTTGGTGTAGGGAGTCTCAGTTTCGTTAGGGTGGGAGCTGACCTCAGATTCGCAGTTTCAATTGCGCAGTGCGTATGGGTTACGGGTTGGGGTGCGATATGGTCCCTTTAAGCTAGTTTGGCAGGCTATTGCTCGGTTTTAGGGTTTGTCGCGGATTAGAATTTTTCTATAGTTAGCTTGTCATAAAAAGCTTCTAACGAATAAGGAGCGGGTTAGACGACCCATAGTTACCGATAGTCGTTGCCTAACTTGCGGTGCTCTTGAGGAGGACATTGATCATATTCTTCGATATTGTTCAAGGGCAGTTTTGCTTTGGAAAAGTGTAGTTAAATGGGAGAGTTTGGACAACTTTTTTCGACTTCCTTTTAAGGAATGAGTTTATGTGAATCTTACGAATGTCGAGGATTTTGCTAAACTTTGGGTTGGTATTTGTTCGGTGGTTGAGGCTGAACTTTGGGGCATTTGTGAAGGATTAGCGACAGCTTGGTCTGTCGAAATTACGCGGTTGATTGTTGAAACAAATTGTTTGGAAGCATTTCGACTCATCAAGTCTTTCAAGAGTGGCACTTCCACGCTTGGTATTGTCTCCCATATTGTCGACTTGTTTTCGCGTGCATGGGAGGTGAGATTGGAGCATATTTCCCGTGTTCAGAATACGGCGGCTGATGACATGGCTCGACGTGCATATTCTGAGGATTTGGCTTGTCGTTATTTGGATCCTCTTGAAGATATTTTGTTTGGGTCTGATGGTTGAGTTTGTTTTGGTTGTGTTTGTGTTTAGTTTTTTTGTCGAGGTTGATCCTTGGTTATGAACACTTTATTATTATTATGTATATTTTTTTTCATTTAAGTTTAAGGAAGTTTTTAATGAGGCATATATGAATCTTTTCTTAATAAAAAAAATTATGAGATACTGTCAAAATACCATTTGCGGTTCTTATTTTAGGTTACTTGTTTGTTTGGTATATGGAATATCAAAATATATTAAATTTATCGGATAACAGTAAGGACATTTTTCTATTAATTTATTTTAGGTTACTTGTTTGTTTGGTATATGGACTATCAAAATATATTAAACTTATGGGATAACATTAAGGATATTTTTCTATTAATTTATTTAAGATTTCTTGTTTGTTTGATATATGAAATATACTTATACAATTTCTTTGACATTTTCTGTTAATTTATTTTAGATTTCTTGTTTGTTTGGTATATGAAATATACTTAATTTCTTAATGTCATACAATTTCTTTGATATTTTTCTATTAATTTATTTTAAATATGAGGTATTTTATCGTCAACTATTGTAGCCACTTTTGAAATTTGATTTGGCATGTACATACGGATTAAAATTTGACATGCGATATCAGTGAAGAAGTTAGGATTTTCATCTAGTGGGATCAGGAATAAAGTATGAGGTATGAAAGATTCTCATTCCACTGCAATAAGTATCATTGACCCCATACCCTAACAAATTAAGTGGGATCAAATCTAACATTTTTTTATATTACCACATTAAAAACTTCATACTCAACAAATCAAGTGGAGTCAATTGCACCCCACTTAATATGCTACATCCACCCATGTGTGACATTCATTTAAAAAAAGTCATTTACTTAAGTTATAATAGTAAGATTAGTCTTTAATGGTTCACTATTTTTCAATTTCACTACAAGTTTTTAAAAAATCAGAAAAATAAATATTTATTTTAAAAATTTATAGAAAGTATCAATGGATTAATGATCGACACATGACGTAATATTAAAAAGGGTTAAATTATAACTTTGGTACATGAACTATACCCAATTTCTCAATTTTATACATTTATCTTTTTTTATTCTCAATTTTATACATGAATTTTTCGCAAATTTGTTCATATTCAATCCATTTTTCAGTTAAATTTATTGTGTTAATTTTAAATAACATTCAATCTTATTATTTTTATTATTTATATTTGAATTTATTGTTTCAATTTTAATCTCAGTTCAAGATAAAATTATATTTTCATTTTTTGAAAATAAAAAATTAAATTTTCGCCATATCCCATTGTTTTTGCTGGCCCAGCGTTTCCTACACCTGCAGCTGCGGTTCATTTGGGTCCAAGGTTTCCTATGCCAACCTTTCACATGCCATCACCAGTTTCAGCTCCTGACCCATCAAAATTCCAATCAGGCAATCAGCCAAACCCCATTCTAAAATTGCAAAAGCAAAGCCAGCCAGGTCTCCCGAACATTGGTGTTCCTTACCAGCGATACGTTGGTCTTCACCAGAAGCAAATGCCCCCTTCACAGGTAGGCTTTAGCATGCATATCTATTAATTTCATGGGGACACCCTGATTAGGAATTTTCCCCATATATACTCCAGATCATGCTTTATACTGCAAAGAATTATCCGTTTTGATCCAAACTGAGTTTAAATCTACATAACAAATCAACTAACTCATCATTCAGTTCATACGGCGCAGGCTTTGTATCTTGCACAAGGGGAAACAATGAAAGGAAACAGCTTGAAACAAGAGCTATTCTATTGTTTAAAACACAGCTTGAAACAACAAAACATCTTACCAGAACTGGAACAAAAACGCATTGTACAAGACAGTAAAGAAACCATTGCATTAGCAGGGATCATACAAAATCTCATGTAGGAAGCCAACATAAATTAGAAATCTCCGGTCAGATTATTACTTTAATAAACAAACTGAAAATACCATGAGCTAGCAATAGTAGCCTAGAGAATATAAGCCACTGCCACACATGGTTCTCCAGATAATCATCCAGCTTTTGATTCTGATTTAGAATCTCCTCTTGTATGCGCCGTTTCTATGCTTCTCATATCACCCGAACAACATCCACCACCGAGGTGGTGGTGGTGGTGGTGGTGGTGGTGGTGGTGACCATGGTGATGACTACTCTTCCCTTTCAACTGCTTCCGCATGTCATATGCATCCTCCCCATCCGCATAATATTTCGCCTCCACATCGTGTATCTTATACCCTAATGTTTGGGTATACAGATGAAACGCTGCCCTGTTACTCTACCTCACATGGAGCGAAACATACTCTGCTCCAAACACCTGCATCACTTTGCAATATTAGTATTGGAGAATATAAATGTTCTGTCTTCCTGTCCGATCAATTTTACAGTTAAACTGTTCAATAATTGCTAAACATATTATATAATCACTAAAAGTAATTCTAACATAAGCATTCTATATAAAACAAAACCATTCAGTATTTCGTCAAGCAAAGATTAGATTTTTAAGTTCTCTACTTCTCGTAAAACATTATTTACCCTTTGCTTCCAAAATGTAATCAGGCAGGAACCGACCACTATCTAGTTTATAAGTAAATATTAAAAAAAAATGGAAAGACCTGCTGCATGGCGGCTTGGGCGGCTCTCATGAGCTTAGTGGCGAGGCCAAGCTTGCGGTGGGTGCGGAGGAGGGCGAGAGAGGTGATGTGGCCGTGGCACTCGTTGCTTTCGTCCTCCATCTTGGCGAGGACGTAACCGACGATGCGGCCGTTGTAGTCCTCGGCCACGTAAAGGAGCTGAGGCCAAGAGAGGATGTGCTAGAAATAGTACTTCATCTGGTAATTCTCCGGAAGGCAAAGCAAGTTGCAAGCTTGCATCGCCAGTAGGTCGTCCATGGTCGCCTTGCGTATGCACACCATTATTCCTCTTCCGCTGGATTTTTCTTCGTTGAATTTGGGAATTTGGGATTACGAGTTTTGTGATCTTGGAGTTTTCTTCAGATACGGTGGTCTTTGATTGATAGTTGAAATTGGACGGCCACGGCCTTTGCTTTGTCAAGGTGAAAAACGTGGCCCAAAATATCAGTACCTGTAACTTGTGAGAACAAAATTTTAAGAAGTAATGGGCTGGATTAGAATTTAAAAACCTGACCCAAACGTTTGGTTACAAATTTGTATTTTGCTTATGAAGTCAAAAAGAACAACATAGATTTGAATAGTTAATGCTCGTTGTTCTATTAATTTAGTGTATTTAACGCAATTAATATTCACCTAAAAGAATTTAGATTTTAGGATTTAGGGTATGGTTTAGGGTTTAGTTTAAGGTTTAGGGTTATGAGTTTATGGGTTTATGGTTCATGTTTATGGTTTAAAGTGTATGATTTAGGGTTTCATGAACATTAAACCATACACCCTATACACTAAACATAAACTCATAAACCATAAACTATAAACCCCAGAGAGCCATAAACTCTAAACCGTACACTAAATCTTAAAATCTAAACCCTTTTAAGTGAACATTAATTATATTCTATTAGGGTTTAGGGTCTATGTGTTTAAAGTTTGGTGTTTGGGGTTAGTGTTTAAGGTTTATGATTCATGAAACCCTAAACTATAAACCCATAAGCACAACCCCTAAACCCTAAATAATACAATATTAAACCCATAAACCACTAAACCCTAAGCCATACACTAAACCCTAAATCATACACTAAATCCTATAACTTAAACATTTTTAGGTGAATATTAATTACATTAAACACACTATATTAATAAAACACAACTTTTAAGGATGTAATTAATTATATTTTATTAGGGATTAGGGTTTAGTGTATGGGTTATGGTTTATTGTTTAGTGTTTAGAGTTTATGGTTCATGAAACCCTAAACCTCAAACCAATAAACCCTAAACCATAAAGTATAAAACAATAACCATAGACATTAAACCCTAAAATATAAACTCGTAAACCTTAAACACTAAAATATAAACTCATAAACCCTAAACCCTAAACTATACCCTAAACCATACACCATTTTAAGTGAATATTAATTACATTAAACGCATTAAATTAATGGAATATAACTTTTTAGGAATGTAATTAATTATATTATATTATATCCTAATGAAAAGCAAAATAAACCTAAACCCTGAACTATAAAACCTTAAACTCTAAACCCATAAAACCATAAACTTATAACCTTAAATGTTGAGATATTGATTTTGATATAAATTAAAATGAAAAATAATTTTGGGCTTAAACTAATTTGCAAATATTTTAAAAGTCCATCAACTTGAAAAATATGTTTGAAAGGTTTTCAAAAGGTTTTTGACATGTTTAAATGCTTTCAAAATAACCTAAGTGTCAAAAACAAGCTTTGAGTATCGATACCCTTTCCTCTGTATCGATACTCAATCAATCGTACTGGTACCCATTTGCTATGTACCAATACGCCCTTTATTCCACAAGTTTTGACAATTTCCAGTAACCAAACTGAGTACCGATGCGGCTTCAGATGTACCGATACTCAAGGACTTGTATCGATACAGATGTATTGCGTACCGGTCTTCAATGTAAATATGTCCAACGACTCTTTCTATTTAAGGCAGGTACCGATACCCGAAGCCCGTGTACCGATATTGACTTGCCCAGACTGCATTTAATATTGGAAATAAAGTCCCTAGCGGCTCTAATCACCCCCTAAAGGCTAGTAACGGTCATGAAGCTGTTAGGGGATTTAAAAGACCTCTTCAAGCAGCCATGAAATAATAAGAAAGCCAACAACAACATTCTTTGTATAGAGAAATCCTTTTGTGCTTAATTTGGTCATATTCTTTGTAGAAAACACTTGTTGAGCTAAATTACCGATATTGTTCAAGTGTTTAGGTTTTGGGAGAGTGCTTAAATTGCAAACATATCAGCCTTATGAGGTTTTCCTTATTTTCTTATTTGTTTTCTCTCTGTAAGAAAGTTTCTCAAAACTTTGGGGTATACGCTTTGAGGTTGTATAAAGGTTATCTCATTGAGCCTAGAAAAAGGAAAAACAAAGTAGTGAATTTGTGGAAAATCCTTAGTTTGGATAGCTAAGGTAGTGGAGGCAGTATTGGTTTAGAAGTTGAACAACTATAAATAATTGTACAATTTTTTAAATTTCAATTGCTTCCATCACAATCACTCAAAGGCCAATTCACCCCCTCTTGGCGAATTTGATTGATCATTCGAGCCCAGCAATTGATATCATAGCTTCATCTCTACGTCGTATTAACTTCCTAGAGTTGATCCTTGAAGTGCTCAAATTTTCTACATCAACTGGAGCTTATGGAGCAATCCATCGACAAACCTCTTTACTTCAACGGTGCCCACTATTCTTATTAAAAGAATAGGATGAAATTATTCATCAAATTAAACGACTACCTCCTTTAAGATTTAGCGATGAAAAGTTCATCTATTCCGATGAAGAGAGTAAGAGACCAACTCGTCGAGAAAGAAAGAAAAGAATGAACCAGTGAAGATAAAAAAAGTTGCAACTTAATGACAAAGCTATGCACATCTTATTTCGTGCTCTTGGTCCCGACAAGTATGCCAAGACGTCATCTTGCTCGAGTGCCAAGAAAAATTGGGACAAGCTTGAAGTCACTCATGAAGGAACCAATGAAGTAGAGGATACCACGATTGGTCTTATGAACCTTGAATACGAGAACTTCAAGATGAATCCAACAGAAGACATCAAAGTTATGTCCTATCGATTCTCTATCATTGTGAATGGACTTAAAAGCTATGGAGAAGTGATTCCAAATGACAAGCTTGTAAGGAAGTTAATTTATTCACTTCCCGATTCATGGGATTTCAAGAAGACCACAATCATTGAAGCAAAAAACTTGAAGGAGCTCAAACTTGACGAGCTTATGGGATCTTTACTAACCCATAAAATGGTGATGTCAAAGGGGAAGAAGAAAGAAGAGGACATTGAAGAAATGAATGTTGCTCTTAAATCCTCTACAAGTCGACAAGAAGATTCAAGTGGAGAGGATGAGGAAGATGAAGAGATGGCCAAACTCTTCAAAAAGCTCAAAAGATTCATGAAGTGCCAAAAAGAAGAATCAAGGCATGAATCGATGATGAAGAGGGATCCTATCATATGCTTCGATTGTCCAAAGATGAAGAAAAATTGATCAAGCCTTAAGAAGATGGCATTTGTGGCTACATGGAGTGATGAAGAAGACTCCACCAATGACGAGGTAGCCAATCTTTGTCTCATGGCAATAAAAAATGATTCAAGGATAACTTCTAATTCATCTACTTTGATTTTATATACTTTTGATGAATTACAAGATGCCTATGATAATTTGGTTTTAGAATTCGAAAACCATATTTTCAAAAACAAGAAAATGGTTTCAAAATTAAAAGTTCAAAATGATTTGATTTCTAAAACCAAAGGTAAACTTGTTGAGATATTTATTTTGATATAACAAAGTGAAAAATGTTTTTAGACTTAAAAAATTGCAAAAATATTTCAAAGTCCAACAAACTTGAAAAATATGTTTCAAGGCTAAAATATCATGAGAAGAGTTCTTTATTGTCTATTTCTTGTAATCTCATGTATTTCTTTAGTCCAATCCTAGTGAGCTAAATTGTGTAAACACCCACTTAGAGAGGTAAGTTGTTTACAATGTCAAGACCTCATTGTTGAGGGATAGGTTCTAGATGATCCTTATAAAAACTAGGGAGAGTATTCTATCTTAGCCTGTGAAAAGATAGGATGTAAAGGTTACCCCATTGAGTCTGTAAAAAGGAAGGATTCATTGTTAGTGGATTGGGAAGTCCTTAGTGTGGATGCTAAGGTAGAGGATGTAGACCTTGGTTAGAAGGTCGAATAACTCTAAAATCGATTCTGTCAAAATGTCTATCTTTTTTGGTTTTTGTTTTCTCAAATTCAAAAGAAACCTCTACACCCTTCATCGACGCTAATTTCGGTTGAAGACATCAAGCCTATCAGAACTTAAAGCAAAGCTCAAGGAATTTTAGCAAAAGAATTTTAATTTAAAAAGCTTGCTTCAAAATGTTCAAAAAGATCATCAAAGATAAATATATTGTCTTAAAAAAGAAAAAGTTTTGATTTACAAAAATTTTGAAAAGAAAAATGGAAAATGCTCTAAAACAAATTTTGTAAAATCAAACTTTTATAAAAGGCAGTTCCCCTAGATTGTTCAAAGGAAAAATGGTTAAAAATATGTGGTTCCCTAAAGGACTTATTTCTTCAAACCAAAAGGAAGACATTGGAAAATGGATTCCAAATGGAACTAATTGTTTTTAGACTAATGCCAATGGATCCAATGCATTTTGGATACCAAAATACAAATGATTGTCTTTTGTAGGTGTGCTTGAGCATTGATAAGCAATGTAGAATTTTTGGAAGCTCTTGACACACAAGGAAGAAGGACATATGAAGAATGAGAGGCTTCACATCCTACCTTGGTTCAAGTGGTAATTTTAAGTTTCATACAATTGTTTGATCATGTTTTCCATGTCTAATTTTTCATAATGGTCTAAGCATATTTATATGACTCCAAGTTGTGCCTAATTGCATATAATTAGGGGAAGTATCAATTGCATAAGTTGCATGTTCTTGGCCTAGTATGCTTATATCTATATTTTTGGCCTTAAACTTGTAATGTTTGGTAGAATCTTGGTGAAACCATGCTTTCTATGTTTTAAATGTTATATTTTTTAGAAGTATGATGTTGTTATGTAGCAAAAATGATCAAAATGTCTATCTAGGACTTAATAGAGCCTTTGTATGAACTTATAACTAAGTTGTAAGGCCTTTAAAGTTGATTTTGCTGCACTTCTTCACCAGTTCATCCTTTCGGTACTGGTACCGCCCATATTGTATCGATACAACCTTCAACCAGTACCGATACAATCAATTTCATACCGGTACGCATAATCCAAAAGGGACTATTTTGTCTCTTTTTTGCCATACTTTGTGTGCCTATCGATATATCTTGATAAATGGCATGTTTAATTGAATTTCTTGTATTTATTTTTTTAAAATTCAATTTATTTCTCTTGAATTGTTGGACTAACAATTTTATTGATGCTTGATTAAGAGGGAGCCATTTTTTAAAATTATTTCCATGATAAAATATTTGGTCTTTTCTTTATTGTTATTTTGCACCAACAATTTGTATTTTCTATCAATTGGTTTCAAACTTTCAACATTTGGTGTCTTAAGCTTTAATGTGATTTCAAACTTAGTTTTGAAATTATTTTTGATATAAAAAAAGGTAGAGATAGGTTTGAAAAATTAAATTTCAAAAACAAAAAGGGGAGCTTTATGTTGTGAATAAAATAAATAAGAACAAAGATATAAGAGAAAGAGGGAGATTAGTATTTATTCTGAATATTCAAGTGTGTACAATACCTTCATCAAATCATCTATTTATAGGCATAAGAAGCACATAATACATGAAACTCTAATTAATGAAGATAATATTTATACTAATAGAGTAAATCAAATCTCATAGATAAAGTTCTTATCATGATAGACATCCACATAGATAAATATTCATAGCACTCCACTTGGATGTCTATAAAGATAATGTGCCTTGTTAAAACCTTACTAAGATAATACCCAGTGGAAAAAAAAAATTTTAGTGGAGAAAAAAGAGTACACACATCTTTGATACACAAAACATGTTGCCTCATTAAAAACCTTACGAGGAAAACCCATTGGAACAAAACCTCAGTTAAGGGAAAAAGAGTGCAACGCATATTTACTCCTCCTCATGAAAACATCATATAAGATCTTTGAATTTTCATAATTCAATCTTGAATATTATTTTCTGAAGATCGTGAGGGATGAAAATTTGGAGTAATATGTTTCATTTTGCCATCTTTGATGTATCCACATTTCGATTGAGATATACGTTTTACATTATCTCTGCATAAGATAGCTTTGTATCATAACTTGTGAAAGTAAATCATACGTCTTAACCAAACATATTATTGGCTTGTCATGTGTATAACAATTACATGATTTGAAGAGACATTAAGTTTAAAGATGTAAAATGATCTTGTTGCACTTCGATAGTATTTTTAGAGCAATTAAAATTTGATGCTTCAGGACCAACTAAGATATGGCGCTTCTAGACCAAAAAAAGATATAATTATCTTTATTCGCATCCAACAATCTTACAATTATTGGGGTAGTAAATGGATATGCTTTATTCATATTGAATCTCGTTCAGATTCTTAAACTTATTGCACATTTCATAAAGAAGAACAATAATAAGAACAAAGAGATGAGAGAAAGAGAGATTAATATTTATTCTGAATATTCAAGTGTATACAATGCCTTCATCAAATCATCTATTTATAGGCATAAGAAATACATAATATATGAAACTCTAATTAATGAAGATAACATTTCTACTGATATAATAAACCAAATATCCTTGATAAAGTTCTTATCATAATAGACATCCACATAGATAAATATTGATAACACTTTAATATTTTTCTAAAATATTCTTTTCTCTAAAATTATTTGTAACCCCCTAGACCAGGCTATGCGTTACACCTTATTCTAGAAGGTCACATTAGGGTCATAAGAGCGACCCATAGTAAAAACAGAAGAAAACTCTTAATCATACATTGTAAAGTATAAAATAAAACATCTATAAAACCATTTTAAAATTTTATTACACAAACTAAAATCCAGAAAACGTATTACATACACGATCATAAAATAAAACGTGACATACATGCCCACTAATACTCAGGTACCGTACTCCGAAAGCAACACCGATGGAACTCCAACCACTGGTGTCGATCACTATACCAAGATAGATTTCTTCTATCATGCGATGGTAAAAACAACGTGAGCTTCGGAAAGCTCAGTAATATAGAACTACCATCTGGTGTTATAGGCACAAGTAGGTAAATGGCTAAACAATACTAATATGATGATCCAAGCAACAACAGATTTCATTTAAGATATTGATATTCAAAACATCAATATACTTGGGTAAATTAATCCGAAGAATCAGAAGAGGTCAAGCTTACGAAAGTCGAACTATGAAAATTAATGTGTTTTCAATGATATCAGATTCAGAGCATAAGAGTTTCAAACTTTGGTAAATTAATTCAGTAGGGTAGAATTATATAAAGGAACATATAGTTTTATTTTAATTACCTGACTACCCTTCAACTATACACCGACATGTAATATTCCAGAACAGTATCCAGAAAGACTTACCCTATGCCCATTGGGCGTAGGAGCTTATATAAAGACTTACCCTAGGCTCACTGAGCCCAGGAGCTTACCTAAGGGAATGACTTAGGTCCAAAAGGACTTACCAGCGCTGAGCCTACAGATTCATAAATCATATCCCATAAATACCCCAAATCAAATTGTTTAGTAGACAGACATGATTCATGGTTCGGATCAGAGAGAGAGTCTTAGTTTCAAAACAGAGATAATATACATGTACAAAGAACACACAAGATGGTTCAATTTATCACTTAGAGAACCTTAATAATTACAAATGGAATATACCGAACTTTAGTCCATGCTATACTAATTTCAGAATTAATGAACTTAATCGAAGAGTCCGGTAATCATCTTCATTCAAATGCTAAGGATTTTGTACCTCATGGTCATTCAAAGGTTTTGGTATTTCATGATTATGCGAGATTTCGAGTATAACATATTTATTCAGAATTTTAAATATACCCGAAGAGTACCAGACAATTTATTCAAGGGCATTTAGACTCCCAAGGGCAATTTGGTAATTCAACCCAAGAAGGGTAAAATTGAACTCGCAATGCATATGATTTTAAACGGCTAAACTGACTTTTACAATCATTCGCTATAACCATAACCTATATTAATATAGTTCCCGAGTTTCGATAAATACGACTCACAAGTAATCTTCCCTAATACCAACAACATCGTAAGTTGAACCAATTACCATCATATTTATTACTAACCTTCCACCGCGTAGTCAAACATGTCTTTAAATATGATAAACCAACTTTACAGTAGTAACAGAGGTGGCCAACATTTCCAGATTCGTTTCCTTATCCTTTAGGAACGATACAATTCTTTCACTTTATCTGAATTAAAACTTATCCTGGGTATGTACTTATGCCACAATATATGGATAATTTAATTATTCCATAGGTCATGGATGTCTTAGACGTTGAAAGTTTTGGTGCACCAATATCCTTTGGTCATTACTGACATTCTAGCTTATCTTTGATTCCTTTGAATAACTTATTTTCTGAGACTCAAGGGCATATTCGTCATTTTAGAAAATTTAGCAAATTTCCATGCTTGAAAATATTTCAGTCTCTTTGGTCATTACGATCATTCTGATCAATTTAACCTTAATAGTAAATTTCAATTCTTTTAATCGTTTCAATCAATTTAATCTTTTACGCCACTTTGGTTAATCCAGACATACGAATAGTTTTCCGTTAACTTGACTTCAGAGATTTATTTAGAATTGAGATAATCCAAGTATTTTCATTAACAGGAGTTTGAATCTTACTACCAGAATTTAATCCAGTAGCTCAGAAAATTTCGAATGAACCAGTTGTATTTCTTAACCCACAAGTGTTCTCTTTCTATTTCAATTCAGGGGTAATTTAGTCATTTTACGCGTAAAGGGTACTTTTGTCATTTTAAGCGTCAAAGATATTTCGGTATATCACTAACCCACTGATTCTGAAATTTTCTCTTTTATTAAACATAACCAGAATTTGAAAGTTAACAATATTAATAAATGCTTACCAAACTTGGAGATCCTTAAGGTTCCTCAAATTTCTTATCCGAGTACTTGGATCTTAACAGTTAACCATTTATTTAAACTCGAACTCATTTACCTTACGCGGAAATTTATGGCACATTCAAAAAATAATTTCATGTATTAGCCAAAACCCACATGTATCCTAAACCAAGCCAAATGTAGTAAAGTATTACCTTGATTCGGTGTTACATAAGTCGATCCAAGGTTCTCCATTCGTAAATTCTCAAATCCTGAACTCGACATCCTCTCTAAGCTCGGATACAAAGAACCGCAATTTCATTCAATTACATAAAGTCCTAAATCAGTCCATCACATGAATAAAAATACACTTAAACTGGATAATTATACATAGGCTCACTCGGGTTCAAAGTTATCTCGGAGGCTTTCGGGTTTGAATTTTGCAAAACCAGTTTCAAAAACGGACTCAGGATGTCGAAAAACGTAAATTAGGGGTTTTCAGAAAATTTGACTTTTTGGGTCAAAGTCAACACTAACGTCAGCAGTCAACGCTGACGTTATCGGTTAACGGTCAATGCTGACATCAACAGTCAATATTGACGTCATCGGTCAAAGTTTTGACTCGAGTGAGTTGACTCACTGAGTCAGCTCGGTTAACGGGTCGGGTCAGACGGGTCGAGTCAGATCGGGTCGGATCGGTTCAGAACATGACCGATTCAGTACAGAACTGGTTTAAGGCTGGTTCAGGCCCGATTCACCCTAGCCACCATCCAAGGCTGCCGAAAATCGCCTGGGCGGCGCGTGGAGCCCACGCGCGGCCTTTCACAGCCGGAAAAATGGCTCAAAATGCATTATTTTTCCAGATTTACCAAAATATCACTCTACAATCCAGAATAATGCCAGAAATCTAGACGGAACTTACTGAAACTTACCAAACTGGGATGATTCTGATGTAACTCTGATGAGGTTCGAAAGGCCGATGAACGGACGACCCAAGAGTAAGTTTTGTTCAGCGTGGCCTGGGGAGCTCGTGGATGGTGGTGGTGTGGTGAACGGGCAACCAAGCTGGCCGGAAAAAGCAATGGACGAAGGGTTTCCAGAACCCTAAGACTGACGAAGCTTCCGGCTTCGATCATCGGCGATTGGACGATTGGTTTGGCGAGTGGATAAGGTTGTTTTGGTTGGAGTTGAGAGGCGGTTCGGATGGGAAAGGTGGTGGCAAGCACGGCGCGGTGGTGAGGGAGGCCGGACAGTGGCCGAATGGGTAAGTGGGGGAGGATTTTGGGAGAAATTTAGGATATTTGGTTCGAACCAAATGGAAAATGAAGAGTTATATTTGGTTTTAATAATTTTAATATGCTGAGCTGAAAATGGTTTTAATTTAATTTAAGAAAACCATATTAGATATAAGCTTTAGCTCAAATGGTTACCCCTCCTTCCCAATGCAGCCAAGGTCACGGGTTCAAACCCCCTTAGTTGCAAATTTTATCTTATCTCTTTTTTAACCTTTTTAAGGATGTTACAATTTCACACCCTTAATGAAAATTTCGTCCTCAAAATTTATCAGAGTCGGGGGAATGCAGAGATTGTTCTTCCATCAATTCTTCATCAAAAACTTAACAATCGGAGCATGCTTATTTCTCGAGACTTCCCAGGCAGTCACAGATCAATCTGGTAGTGTCCTCAATATCTCAGTCTGACTTGGGACCCCAGAATATCCATCATACCTTTCAGATCAACTAATTAATATATAGAATTTGAATCCATATTGAGCTTTTTACAGTGCCAAGTAATCACTTGTTTCTCAACTGTTAATATAAACAGACTCAGCCAAGAATATGAAGCCTTCTCCACTACCATAGAAGTCCATTACACATCCCGATGTATATATTCTTCAAAGTCAGAATCACTCTTTCAGACTAGCCATCAATTTACAGATGAAAGACGATACTGAGGTTCCGACATGTACTCAAGGCTTCCCACATAGTCCTCCAGAATCAGAATGTGATTATTGGATCTCAATCAGAGACGATATTGATATTTAACAGTACACCATGACACATATCAATTCTCTGAATTACATAATCTGGTCAGCTTATCAAGTCGTTCTACGATTACCTAGACAGAATCATTTCCACAAGGAGTCTAAGATAATCCAACAAGGTTCACAATAAGTTACTCTTACACCACCCGAAAGTCATCTCAAGCTGTAGCAGAACAAATGAATGACAATGCTCATTTATAACCTTCAGGGTAACATTCAAACTTTACTGTTCCTTTCAGGTATTGCAAATTCATCTCAGAATTTAAACCTTCGCCATATCCACGAATGTCTCATGTGAATAACTTAGACTTGATAGAAAAACTACTCACAGATAATCTACTATGGTTGAATCATCACAGTATAGAGCTCGACACATATCAGATTCTAAAATTATGATTCCCATAACCAAATCAGATTCAACCTCAAATCTTGCCAGAATCCATTATACTTCACACTTCACAAACTTATTCATTCATTCTCATACTTGTACCAAACCATAAATTTTCTCAGGCGTCAACTATTTCATATTCTTATCAAATTTAGATCCATCATGTGAATGTGGAACATAGACAAACATCGTGGGCATCCTTTGCCATAAGGAACAAAAGACTTAGATACATTTATTTTAGAAAGGTTTTGACATCGGAGTTCCGACACTGAGGAGTACATTAATGATCTAAGGGTATTTATTTACCGGACACCCTAACACAGATGATCGGCTGATCTAACCCAGAAAGACGCAACTCTAAGTTCTGATACCACTAAATGTAACCCCTAGACCAGACTATACGTTACACCTGATTCTAGAAGGTCACATTAGGGTCACAAGAGCGACCCATAGTAAAAACAGAAGAAAACTCTTAATCATACATTGTAAAGTATAAAATAAAACTTCTATAAAACTATTTTAAAATTTTATTACACAAACTAAAATCCAGAAAACGTATTACAGAAATGATCATAAAATAAAACGTGACATACATGCCCACTAATACTCAGGTACCATACTCCGAAAGCAACGCCGATAGAACTCCAACCACTGGTGTCGATCACTATACCAAGATAGATTTCTTCTATCCTACGATGGTAAAAACAACGTGAGCCTCGAAAAGCTCAGTAATACAGAACTGCCAACTGATGTTATAGGCACAAGTAGGTAAATGACTAAACAATACTAATGTGATGATCCAAGCAACAACATATTTCATTTAAGATGTTGATATTCAAAACATCAATATACTTGGGTAAATTAATCTGAAGAATCAGAAGAGGTCAAGCTTACGAAAGTCGAACTGTGAAAATTAATGTGTTTTCAATGATATCAGATTCAGAGCATAAAGAGTTTCATACTTTGGTAAAATAATTCAGTAGGGTAGAATTATAGAAAAGAACATATAGTTTATTTTTAATTACCTGACTACCCTTCAACCATACACCGACATGTAATATTCCATAACAGTATCCAGAAAGACTTACCTTATGCCCATTAGGCGTAGGAGCTTACAGAAATACTTTCCCTAGGCTCAGCCTAGGAGCTTACCTAAGGGAATGCCTTAGGTCTAGAAGAACTTACCAGCGCTGAGCCTACAGATTCATAAATCATATCCCAGAAATACCCTAAATCAGAAAGTTTAGTAGACAAACAAGATTCAAGGTTCGGATCAGAGAGAATCTTAGTTTCAAAACAGAGATAATATACATGTACAAAGAACACACCAGATGGTTCAATTTATCACTTAGAGAACCTTAATAATTACAAATGGAATATACTGAACTTTATTCCAAGCTATACTGATTTCAGAATTAAGGAACTTAATCGAAGAGTATAATAATCATATCCATTTAGATGCTCAGGATTTTGTACCTCATGGTCATTCAAAGGTTTTGGTATTTCATGATTATGCGATATTTCGAGTATAACAGATTTATTCAAGATTTTAAATATACCCAAAGAGTACCAGACAATTTGTTCAAGGGCATTTTGACTCCCAATGGCAATTTGGTAATTCATCCCAAGAAGGGTAAAATTGAACTCACGATGCATATGATTTTAAATGGCTAAACTGACTTTTACAATCATTCGTTATAACCATAACCCATATTAATATGGTTCTTGAGTTCCGATAAATACGACTCACGAGCGATCTTCCCTAATACCAACAACATCATAAGTTGAACCAATTACCATCATATTCATTACTGACCTTCCACCGCGTAGTCAAACATGTCTTTAAATATGATAAACCAACTTTACAGTAGTAACAGAGGTGGCCAACATTTCCAGATTCGGTTCTTTATCCTTTAGGAACGATACTATTCTTTCACTTTATCTGAATTAAAACTTATCCTGGGTATGTACTTATGCCACAATATAAGGATAATTTAATTATTCCATAGGTCATGGATGTCTTAGACGTTGAAAGTTTTGGTGCACAAATATCCTTTGGTCATTACTGACACTCTAGCTTATCCTTGATTCCTTTGAATAACTTATTTTCTGAGACTCAAGGGCATATTCGTCATTTTAGAAAATTTAGCAAATTTCCATACTTGAAAATATTTCAGTCTCTTTGGTCATTACGGTCATTCCGATCAGTTCAACCTTAATAGTAAATTTCAATTCTTTTGATCGTTTCAATCAATTTAATCTTTTATGCCACTTTGGTTAATCTAGACATACGAATAGTTTTCCGTTAACTTGACTTCAGAGATTTATTTAGAATTGAGAGAATCCAAGTATTTTCATTAACAGGAATTTGAATCTTATTAACAAAATTTAATCTAGTTGTTCAGAAAATTTCAAATGAACCAGTTGTATTTCTTAACCCACAAATGTTCTTTTTTTATTTCAATTCAGGGGTAATTTAGTCATTTTACACGTCAATGGTACTTTTGTCATTTTAAGTGTCAAAGATATTTTGGTATATCACTAAACCACTGATTTTAAAATTTTCTCTTTTATTAAACATAACCAGAATTTGAAAGTTAACAGTATTAAAAATTGCTTACCAAACTCGGAGATCCTTAAGGTTCCTCAAATTTCTTATCCGAGTACTTGGATCTTAACAGTTAACCATTTATTTAAACTCAAACTCATTTACCTTACGCATAAATTTATGGCACATTCAAAAATAATTTCATGTATTAGTCAAAACCCACATGTATCCTAAACCATGCCAAATGTAGTAAAATATTACCTTGATTCGGTGTTACATAAGTCGATCCAAGGTACTCCATTCGTAAATTCCTGAATCCTGAACTTGACATCCTCTTTAAGCTCGGATACAAAGAACCGTGATTTCCTTCAATTACTCAAAGTCCTTAATCAGTCCATTACATGAATAAAAATACACTTAAACTGGATAATTACATATAGGCTCACTCGGGTTCAAAGTTATCTTGGAGGATTTCGGGTTTGAATTTTACAAAAATCGGTTTCAAAAATGGACTCATGGAGTCGAAAAACGTAAAATAGGGGTTTTTGAAAATTTTGACTTTTTGGGTCAAAGTCAAAGCTAACATCAGCAGTCAAAGTCAACGCTGACATCACGCTGACGTCATCGGTTAACAGACAATGCTGACGTCAGCAGTCAACGCTGATGTCAGCGATCATAGTTTTGACTCGGGTGAGTTGACTCACTGGGTTGACTCATTGAGTCAGCTCGGTCAACGGGTGGGTTAGACGGGTCGAGTCAGATCGAATCGGGTCGGTTCAGAACCGGTTCACAATAGGATCGGTTCAATACAAAATTGGTTCAAGCCCGGTTCACCCTGGCCACCGCCCAAGGCTGTCGGAAACCGCCCAACCCTAAACCTTAAACTCTAAACCAATAAACCCTAAGCACATAAACCCTAAAACATAAACTCATTTAGGTGAATATTAAATACATTAAACACGTTAAATTAATAAAACGCGGTTTTTTAGGCATGTAATTAGTTATATTCTATTAGGGTTTTAGGTTTATGAAACCTTAAACTCTAAACCAATAAACTATAACCCTAAACTATAAAACATTAAACCCTAAACTATATAATCATAAACCCATAAATAGGGATGTGCACAGGTTGGGTCGGGTCAGGTTTTTGGCCCACCCGAACCAGACCCGAAAATAAATACTCTAAACCCGCACCTGACCCGACCCAAAAATAAATATACCTGACCCTGGCCCAACCTATAGAAAAAAATTAATTTTGGGGACCTAATTGTAAAAAATTAATTTTAGGGAACTTAATCATAAAAAAATATAATTTGAAGGACTAAATTGTAAATAAAAATTTAAGTTTAAGGATCTAATTATAAATAGTATATAAAGAGTGGATATTATTATAAATGTACTAAAAAATTTAAGAAAAAATTACACAATTAATCCTGAGTCGGGTTGAATATTTTCTACCTTAAACTCGAACTCGACCCGAGTTTACCCTTAATAAAAACCCGACCCGAACTCAATTTTTTTATTAAAAAACCCAACCCGATCAGGCCAGGTCTGGTCGAAACCCGACCGGGTCGGGTAAAATGTCCATCTCTACCCATAAACCCTAAATCCTAAAACATAAAACATTTTAGGTGAATATTAATTACATTAAACACTAAATTAATAAAACACAACTTTTTAGTAATGTAATTATTACGATTTATGGTTTAGTAATGTAATTATTAAGATTTATGGTTTAGTGTATGATTTATGATTTATAATTTAGAGTTTAATGTTATGTTTATGGTTTAGGGTTCATAAAATCATAAACCCTAAACTATAAAATCATAAACCTAAACATTAAACTAAACCCTAAAACATAAACTCTTTTAGATGAATGTTAATTACATTAAACACACTAAATTAATAAAACACAATCACTTAAGAATTAATTATATTAAAAAGCAAAATAAACATTAATATTTGAAATATATGTAGTTATTAATGACCGTAACAAAATCCATATAAAATGGTAAATAAAATTCTTACATTTATTTAAATTCAAATCAGATATGGATATATTAAAAAATTGTTATAAGATGTTTTTTCGTTTATGGATTCATTAGATAAAATAAATATTATTTTTAATTTTATAAATTTTTTATAAAAACTTATTTTTTTAATAATATAATTTTATATTATACTGTCCCATCAATTCAAATACCTAAAAAATAATATAATTTTATATTTGTAAAATTTTATATTTCCCCACCACCATTTTATATAACTTTCTAAAACGACAGTCAAAAGTAGCCTCCCAACGTTTGACATTTTGGTCACTTTAGCCTTTATTCTTTTTTTTAGTCTGAACAATCACCTAACGTTTCATTTTTGTTCAAATTTCACCCTTGTTGGATGAAAACCGTTAGTCAACTAACGCTCAACGCCTGAGGCTGACGTGGCACCTTGTTGACGTGGCACTTTTGCTGACATGACATTGTGATTTTTTTTGAAAAAAATAATTATTTTATATTAATTTTTAACCAATCGGGTGCTGCCATGTTGCACCATCATATGATGACGTGGCATCATATTGATTATAAGGCATAAGAGAGAATCAAAATTCAAAGGTGTGCTTGAGGGAATTCAAAACCAAGTTGGAAGACTCAACACACAACCACCAAGCCAACCTACTATGTTGTTGTTTTTTCTCCACTTACTTTATTTATTCGTTACTTTATTTGTTTGAAAGTGAAGAATTATTCATTAAATATTCACTAATATATCCTTAAAATCCTAAACCCTAAAAAACTAAACCTTAAATATCAAAATACTAAAAACCTAAACCCTAAACCCTAAAAGTGAAAAAATATTCATTAAAATATTCATTAATATATCTTAAACCCTAACCCTTAAATCCTAACTCCTAAAAAACTAAACCCTAAACCAAAACCCTTAAAACATAAAACACTAACACCTAAACACTAAGCCTTAAACCCTAAACCATGAAACACTAAACCTTAAACCCTAAATCTTTAACTCTAAACCCTAAACCTTAACCCTAAACATAATGTTCTAAACCCAAATTTAGGGTTTAGGGTTTAAGGTTTAGTATTTTATGGTTTGTGGTTTAGGGTCATAAAGTTTAGTAATTATGGTTTAGGGTTTAGGGGTTTATGTTTTTAGTGTTTTGGTATTTATAGTTTAGGGTTTAGTTTTATGGTTTAGGGTTTATTTTTATGGTTTATGGTTTTGATATTTAGGGTTTATTGTTTAGTTTTTAGGGTTTATAATTTTGTTATTTAGGGTTTACTTTTTTAGGGTTTAAGATTTTAAGGTTTAGAGTTTAAGATATATTAGTAAATATTTTAATGAATATTTTTTTCATTTTTAGGGTTTATGGTTTTGAGTTTAGGATTTAGGTTTTTACTATTTTGATATTTAGGGTTTATGGTTTAATTTTTTAGAATTTAAAATTTTAAGAATATATTAATAAATATTTAATAAATAATTCTTCACTTTCAAACAAATAAAGTAATGAATAAATAAAATAAGTTGTGAAAAAATAACAACATAATAGGTTGGCTTGATGGTTGTGTGTTGAGTCTTTTAACCTGGTGTCCTAGGTTCGAATCTCCCAAGCACACCTTTAAATCTTTATTCTCTTATGCCTTAGAATCAATCTGCCAAGTGTCACCATATGATGTTGTCACGTGGTAGGCACTCGATTGGTTTAAAAAATAGTTATTTTTAAGAAAAAATTATGGCGTTGAAATTTAAATAAAAATAAAACGTTAAATGATTGTTCGGATAAAAAAATAAAGACTAAAATAATCAAAAAATCAAATATTGAGAGCTAGTTTTGACTTTATACTTTTTAAAACTAATCGCGACTTCTAGTGAAGTCAAATTCGTGTTAGGGTGTTCCATCCATCTCACCTAAAAAACCTGTTGAAGCTATAAAATTTGAATGGCAAATATTTATGTGGATTTGTAAAGTAATGTTATGTAAACATGATTTTTATTTTCACAATAATTCCAGTACAAGTTTTGTTTTACAACATCGCAATTACTCAAAGCTGATAATTTCTAAACTTTAAAGTTTGCTAGTGATGTTAATATTACGCACTTTAGATGGCTTGGGGGTAGAATCTTTGGGAACCACAATGGTGAGGACACCGTGTTCCACCTGGGCCTTGATCTGCTCCACCTTCACATTCTCCGGCAATTCAATTTCCCGAGAAAATTCAGCCCTCCCCGTCTCTCTCTCCGCCACATGCCAAACACTGTCTTTGCCGTGGCTCTCCTCCTTAATACCCTCCCCTTTTATTTGCATAATGTTCCCATCTCGTATCCCCACTTTTATGTCCTCTTTATTGTATCCTGTATATATACCAAATCAGACAGCTTAGACTTTGGGTTTTGGTGCAGGAAATTTCTAAATCCACACCTTAAAGAAAAAGATTGAAACCTTACTTATCTAAAAAAAAAGATTGAAACCTGGGACGTTGATCTTGAAGATGTGGGCAGTTGGGGTTTCGAGCCAATCCATGAGGGCCGTTGATCCAGACCATTCATGGTAGACCGTAGGGCTCCAAAAGAGGCGCCGGAAAGGGTGATCGAATATAACATCAGCCATCGCTTGTAATGCCTGAGCTCTCAACTCTATCTATTGTTGACGTCGAATGCGTAGAGAATGGAAGCGGGCTGGGGTGATAAATACGCGAGTGGTGAAGACTCGAGAATATCCAGAATGTTCTCGGGGATTGGGCTTCTCTTTTCAAAATTTACCCCCGCATGTTCTACCAGCACCTTGTTTGTTACTCGTTAGTTTCTGGAATTTTCAAAAATTATTCTGGTGTTTACGTTTGGCATAAAGTTAAACAATTGTTCACAACGATTGAATAAATAATATTTTTAATTTATATTTTTAAAGTAATATTTTGGGTCAAAATAATATATCTACAGATAAAAACGGTTAATCAACTAACGATAAATGGCTTGAAATAACGTGACAAATCTACATGATAATATACATTAACATAACAATGTCATATAGATAAAGATAATAACTTAAAAGAATATTACATCAGTCAAAAAATTATTTTATAAAATATAAAATTATTTTTTGCTGACGTGTCATTCTGTCAAGTCATTTCAAGTTGTTTATCGTCAGTTAACTAACAATTTTTATTCATATAAGAATTATTTTGACCTAAAATGAAACATTGAGTGTTAAATTGCTTCAAAAAAATTGAATCAAATGACTATTCAATCAAACATTATAAACATTTTTTAACATTATACCTTTACATTTCAAAAATATGTTTAATATTTCATGCGCCGACACTGAAAACTTTTTTTTTCAAAAACATGATTTATTTCACTATAAAAAAATCAAAAATCCTAAATCTCAACTCTAAAATTTTAAATCCTAAACCCTAATCACTTACCCTCAACCTAAATTCTAATAATAAATCCTAAATTCTAAATCATATAACTTAAACTCTTAAACTCTAAATTAAATTTTAAATTGAACACATTTATAGAAAACGAAATTTCCACCGCTAGTGGAATATTTTCCCTTAAAAATATAGATTATTTTTATTTCTTTGAAAAGGTTTATTTTTAATAATTTTTATACTATTTTAAGCTTAAATTAAATTTTATGTTTTAATTTTATAATATTTCGTCTTCGTCGTCTTCCCACGTAGGAATGACATGATCCTAAAAATATAATTATAGGGAAAATTATATATTTAATATCCCAACTAAGCCCGCATTAGTATTTTAATACCTCAACTATTATTTTTAGCAAAATAGAATCTAAAGTTATGTTTTTGTTCTATTTTGGTACCCAACCGTTAAAAACTAATAGAGATGATGACGTAGCTTGGTATAATCACAGTTTTAGTCCAAAGCACTTATATATATTATCGATTTAGTCCAAAATTCATCAATTTAAAATATCATCTTAATTTTGATAGAATTTTGTCTCATCCCTTTTCCATCCCTCGTATTCTTGTCGGTATCTCGATCATGGATTTTGGGTCATCCAATGGACCCCACATTAGCCCCCCATTGATCCCCAAATCCTAAAGTTTTGATTGTCCTTAGCGTGTTTTTTAAACTCCAAAACCCAAATAAGTGTTCGACTGGAATAAAAAAAAATGAGAAATTTATAATTTTAATCCAAAATTAAAACAATGATTAAATTGATAGAATTTAAGACTAAATTGATAGATTGTATAATTTTTTAGACTGAAATTGTTATTAACCCAAGTCACATCACCATTTTCGTTAATTTTAAACGGAGGAGGTACCAAATCAGAACAAAAACGTAACGTTAATACCATTTTATAAAAAAATAGTTGGAGTACCAAAATAGTAATGCGGGATAATAAAAGTACTAATATGTAATTTTCCCTAATTCTTAGGTCAAATTATTAATTTTATTTTTAGAGGAATACGTGCGTAGCACAATGATTCTACATTAATATTAGATATATTGCATGCGTTTATATATTCATTAAATATTAATATTTTTATGAGATCTATTGATTGGCCTAGTAGATAATGATGATCATCTCGCCTTAACTTGTATAGGCTTGAATCTCAACAAGAGAATATAATACCTTGTTATTTAATAAAAAATATTATATTTTTATTTTATGTAAGTAATGTAAAATAATATCTTCGAAATTTTTAATGTAGATAATTAAATTTTAAAAGAAATAATAATGTAACTTACTAAGTGATTCTAGTGATAGAGGGATGTGTGTATTTTTTAGGAGACTATTATAGCAGGTAGTTTGTAGGTGTGCGTGAGTTTATATAAATTTAAAATCAAACTAAAAAATTACTTTGTAATTGAATAATAATAATAATCTTGCTTAAAGTATTTATAGTTTTATCTCACTAAACCAACTTGTTTTTGGTCAAAAGTTTAATAATTTAAGTCAGCTAAAGCACAATTTAATACGAACATAAAGTGTATTCAAAATTTAATAATAAAAAATTATTCTAATATCAATTTAGTAAAATAATTATTAAAACATATACACTTATTTTTTTAATAGAGATATATACTTATTGTTAACATTACTTGTGTTGCACATGAATATACGTTTTAAGTTTTAAACTATTATTCTATTAAAAAAGTTTTAACTAGTATTTAAAAATATCTATATTTCATATCATTAATGTAAATAACCACTATTAAAGTTAATTAAAATATATACAAAGTTAATTCAATATTAACAAACATCAATAAATTTGTTCTTATCCAATAATTAATATAATAGGTAAGTAAGAGGACTAAATTTGTTCTTATCCAATAATTAACTCATTTTTCGTTGAGACGTCCAATAATCATCTTCCACTTAATTTTCAGAAATGACGTGGCCCTCCTCCATTGGTTCTCCAGACACTTGCAAATGTATTCACCTCAATCCGCCATATCCTTGGAAGAAGCCTCCCAACTGCTATCCACAGCTTCAAAGCATGTGAACCGCCTGGATGAACCTAACGACGATCTACAACTCCGCCGTCGCCTCACCAACCCACCCATCATCACTCTTCCCACAAATCACAAGATGCAAAACCATGAAACAACTCCACCAAGTCCACGCCCTCTTCCTCAAAACAGGCCAAATCCACGACCCTCTAGCCGCCGCCGAAATCCTCAAATTCTGCTCCCTCCCCGCTCACCGAGACATCGATTACGCCCGCAAGGTTTTCCGCCAAATGAGCGAACCTAACTGTTTCTCTTGGAACACCATCATCAGAGCTCTAACAGAACCGGACGAAATCGATGAAACGAATGAGCCGTTAGAAGCATTGCTTTTGTTTACTGAAATGCTCACTGACGGGACCGTTTTGCCTAATCAATTTACGTTTCCTTCGGTTTTAAAGGCCTGTGCTAGAACTGGGAAGCTTCTAGAGGGGGAACAGGCTCACGGGTTAGCAGTGAAATTTGGGTTTGAAAAAGATGAGTTTGTTGCTAGCAGTCTTGTAAGAATGTATGTTATGTGTGGAGCCATGGAAAAAGCTCAGTTTTTTATTAACAAAATGATGGCTGAATTTGAAAATGGTGGCAAATTAGTAAAGGATAGGAGGAGAACAGAGGGTAATATTGTTTTATGGAATGTGGTGATTGATGGGTATGTTAGACTTGGGGATTTAATGGCTGCTAGGGAATTGTTTGATAAAATGTCTCAAAGAAGTGTGATTTCATGGAATGTGATGATTTCTGGGTACGCACAAAATAGGTATTTTATGGAAGCAATTGAGATGCTTCGTTTGATGCAAATGGGGGAAGCCAGGCCTAATTATGTGACTTTGGTGAGCGTTCTTCCTGCGATTTCAAGAATCGGGGGACTTGAGTTAGGGAAATGGGTGCATTTGTATGCTGAGAGGAATGAGATTGTGATCGATGATGCGCTTCCTCTGTATTTTTGGCACTAAATAATTAGCTACCTCTGTATCTATGATTGAATCAATTTTTTTGAAGAAATGCGAATCCTTTTTGTTACATGGATGAATGATGATGTGTTCCGAGTCTGCAAATTCCATTGCCTTGTTACCGACAAGCTGTTCGTTTCAAGAGCAAAACTATGTGACCGACTGATCGGAAATGCTCGAAGTTTATATATAGAGAGATATTCAAACTTGTACCTGTGAGATTTTTGTTTTGTGATATTGGAGTTAAAAGTGGATAAACAAAACTGCAACTGTAAAAGAGTTTGCCGCTTAGCAAAGGCGACATGAAAGGCAGTAATAGTAAAAATTACTGATAACTGAAGTCCAAAAAACATTTCAACTTTAAGGTTTTCGAATATTACTACAAAACATCTACAAAGAAAGTCTGCGTAATAATTATGTGTATCCCTTTAAAGATTTTATGCAACAGTGTTTGGGGAGTATTCTGCGGACAAGCTCATTGGCCATTAGTATGTTCCCATCACGCTGAACAAAGTGTCAACTGTCAATGTATGTATGTGTTACTTAAAAATGAGTTTAGTTTCCTTTTATAAATATTTAACCACTTAAAACATCCCAAAATCTTTCAATATCTAACGTCTCAAATTTACCACACTTGTTTTATCATGCAAATGTTTGATGTTTCCTTGGCATTCTTATTTATTAAAAAAAATCTTGAATATTTTATATGCTATGTTGGATGTCATTGCAGCCAAGGATGGAACCATTAGTAATTTGGGAGGGACTTTTGCCCCCTCACGCAGCAAATTTTTTTTACCTCTGAGTTATACATTAAAAAAATAATTTAGTTATAAATTTGTCTCTACTTTTAAATATTAATGTTTTGTTTTCAAACCCTAATTATAGTTCCGTCCCGGATGGCAGCATTATTAAAATTGTCAATTTGATTAAAATTTCGTTAATGTGTTAATATTATTAAACATGCCTAGGATATTATTATTTTGGCACATAAGATAGCAGGCGTAAAGAAACGAAACTATGTTCTGATTACATATATACCATAAGCATTCGCTTCTAATAAGAGTGATAGGCTCTGCGGAGGATCCATCAGACTCGAACTCGAAGAACTGCATCGTGTGCTAAGTGGTGTTGGGAGCAGGGGTTTTCAAGCAGTCAGTTTGATTAATAATCGAATTCAATTATCTAAAATTGAATTATTAAAAAATTTAATTGTTAATCAAACTAATTTTTTGAAATAACCAAATTAAACTACCTAAAATCGAATTAACTGGACTTTTATTTTTTAATTATTAATCAAACCAAAATTTTCACTAAAGTTTATACAAGTTTTTTTTAAATTTAGAGTTTGTGATTTATGTTGTAGGATTTAGAAGTTAGGATTTATGGTTTAGAGTTTTAGAGATAGGGGTGGCAATCAGGTGGGGAATAACAAAAAACCGTGAAAATCTGAACCGACGAGATGTGAAATAGCTGAAATCTTCACCCACAAGGACATCGATTGCTATATCTGCACTGAGAGGATCCCGAGTCGTGCCCATATAAATTCTTATGGGGATCCCTGAAAAATATCTACAGGGATCCATGAAACAAAGAAATTCTATTCATTATTTTTACTTAGCAAGGAGAGACTGTCATTTTTATTTTATTTAAATTGGGATATTGTATTTTATTAATTTCGTGTACATAAATCACGTTTGGTTGATCAACATACAACTTTAACTTTTTTTCAAAGTTCAAACAGAAAAACAAATCCACAAATTCAATTTGTTTAGAGCAGTTTACATTGAACCCAAGTTAGGACCATAACCAATTGATCATTTCAAAGTTTATTGTTTAAGAATTAAGAATAGATTATTTGAAAGTTTATTATTTATAACTTATTTCAATAAATTACTATAAAGGATTGAGATATAAAGTATTGTAGATTCGGGTCTCAAATTAGTTCGAATAAGAAAACAAATATAATCAAAATTCTTAAAATAATAAAAATGCATTTATTAGAGTTATAATGTCTACCATCATTTCTTTTTGCTTCAACCTCAAAATTTTACTTTCATCTCAAGTTAATTTAGGTCCATCTATTTAGCTAATTGTTTACATAAGAATGATAAAATTTTAGATAAATCTGAGTGAACTTGAGATACGAATTTATATAGTGATTAAATCTTAGTAAAACATAAGTTGGATCTTAATAGATAGAAGATGATAAAAATTTAATAATTTCTAGAATTTAACATGACATTTTTAAGTTTTATTTTGGCTAGTAAGGTAAGTTTTGTTATTTTTTTGGGCACGAGGATTCCCCGAAATTCACGTGGATCCAAAAAAAGAGGGTATGAGGACGAAAAAATCACTAAAATCGTACACGTAAGTGTTGGGATGGAGTGGGGATACAAAACCGTCTTCGCCCGCCCTGTTGCCACCTCTAAGTCTAAGAGTTACGAATTTAGATTTTAGATTTGTTTAGTTTGAATAAAAAGATTTGTATAATTTTTTTTGTTGCATATATTGTGTATCAAAATCCCTAACCTTTCTATCTAAACTATATAATCTAAGTCTCTAACCTTAAAACTCTAAATTCTAAACCTTACCCTAAATTTTAAACCTTACAACATAAAACCCTGAACTATAAACTCGACCTTTAGATCATAAAATAAACCGCTAAATCCTATGATAAGCTTATGTATCAAAGTTTTTCTCATAATTAATATATAAATTTATGTATACTTTTTATAGAAAAAAATAACAACTATAGATGTATTTTTAAAATAAAATTGTTGAAATATCAAGTTTAATTAATGGGTTAAATATGTACATAAATACTTGTCACATACACTTGATTTTAATTCCATCCCTGAACTTAATAAACATTGCTAATTTATTTTTAATAATAAACAAAATAAACTTAAATCCTTACAAGGACGAACATCTTACATTAACAATTCCCATCTAATAGAACAAAAATCGTCTGCTATTTTTGTTTTTTATGTCTTAACATTTAAAAAAATTAAATTTTATGTCTTAATTTTAAATTTTAAATCGTAAACCTTAAACATTAGACCCTAAAGATGCACTCTACACCCAATACTCTAAACTTTTATTTTAAACATTAACCTTAAACCCTAATCTTAAATCATAAACTTAATTTTTTTAGTGTTAAAATATAAATAAAAACACTAAAAAGGACGAAAGATTTCTACTCCATCTAATATTGAATTAATCTTATCGGTGATCGATCAAAGCTATGTAATACAAAGGAAAATTTCATGCTAACTTAGCCATTTTATTATTAAGCTTGTTCCCTTTCCGAACTTGCATTATAGTAATTGACTAATTTCACATTCCAACTCATAAGCTCGTCAATATGTTTAAAATCGTGAAAGGCTTAATAAAAAAATATTTCGTCTTGCCTCTTTGAGCCGCGGTGGACCAATTCGAGAGTGGCAGTCTAACGTACAACAGATTTAGGGTGTGGTTAAAGATGGCAAGTTTCGATATTTGTCTAAAAACTTAAAATGTTAGATTTTTTGATAACTTTTTAGGTTGTTTTTTTGACAAATATCGATACTTATTTTGTAAGTATCGATACTTGTCAAAAAACCTAAAATATTATAAAAAATAAGTATAGATGCGTATAAAATAAGTATCGATACTTTTTCAAAACAAGAAAATTCAACCTAAAATGTTATCAAAAAGTCTAAAATTTTAAAATTTTGAACAAATTTCAAAATTGATCGTCTTTTAGCCGTACTTTAGACATGCCGCACCATATATTTACCCGAATAGGAGAGTCGGTGTTCATGGAACCCCCTTTGGAGGTGGCCGTCTTAGTCCAAAGAGACAGTTGCTCCACTAGTTAATTAGTTTATCTGTGGTTCAGTATTATATATATATATATATATATATATATATAAAGTATTTCGTGAATAATCCTTAATGCATCGAAGTTATTACTTTCGAAGCCCCATGGCACCTTTACTTTTCGAAACACAAACTTTCATTACAGAAATTATTTCAATTTTTTAAAAAATTATTTTCATTTTTACTCATTTTAAAATAATAAAAGGAAATATGTTATTTTCATTTTTACTCATTTTAAAATAATAAAAGGAAATATGGGGATAATTTTCGAGACAATGTTGTAGGGATTTTTATTGTATGAAGAAAGGTGATTGAAGGTATATTTAGTTCTAAAGAATAAAGTTTGTTTTTATTTTTATTTTTTTGAAAAATGAAAAACGGTGAAGAAAATGTGTTTGGTTATAAAATTAAAAAAAATAGAAAATGAAAACAAAAATAAATAAAAATTTGAAAATATAAAAAGATATTTTTATTGAAAATGTTAGTAAAAATTATGAAAACAGATTTTTTTAATTTTAACTAGGGTTTGAACCCTTCTACCATTTTTTAAAATTTTAGTTTATTTACTCATATTTTATTTATTACTATTATAATAATATTTTTCTAACTATATTTTATTTTAATAATTATTTTTTTCATTTTTATTTTGAAAAGCTAGATATCAAATACATTTTCACTACTTTTATTTTTGAAAACAAATTTCCATCCTTATTAACCTAAGATGTTTCTAATTTTTCTAATTTTAAAAAACAAAAAATGAAAATATAAAACAAAAATAAAAAAAAATTAAAACCAAACAGGCTCAGAGTTTTATTTCATTAAATAGTTTGAGCAATGTATAGGATAAGTAGCCAGGAAATCTCGACGGGTTTAATTTTTCTTTTTAAATTTATTTGAAGTCGTCAAGAAAGGAAGACGACTTCCCTTCACATACATGCGTACATCTGGCGTTGTGGCAGAAAAATAACCTGAAGGCGTCTGAATTTTCTTGCGACTTTCAGAAATCGATGTGAAGTCAAATTGACTTCTAACTTTAAATGTAACAATTGCCCTAGTTTCTAAAATAAAAATACAAGATTTTAAGACTTTTATATAATAATAATTCATTACATTTAATTTAAAGTGAAATGGAACTCGACACCCCCTAATTTTAGGGGAAAATGTTGAGGTGCTACTGATTTTTTTATTTATTTTCTCCAATTTTTAAAAGAATTAAGGTTTCTTTAAGGCTTAGATAAGGGTGATATTGTAACACCCTCGAGCCGGATGTTACATTTGGGCCTCAAGCTCAACTCACTACCATAAAATTTCTAACCTAATTTAGCTCAAACCATAACCGTTTTCATAAAATTCATTAAGTCCAAATATCTCAACATAGATATATAAATAGAACGTTACATTTGAGCTCTATTTAAAATACACAGTTAAAAACATTTGACTCCCAAGTTGAAATTCAAAAATAAGAGTTACAATACAACCATAGGGTCCTATGAGTACGTGGCCTAATATAATCTAAGTATTGTATTCGGACACAAGTCAATGCTGAAGTCCTAATCCGATGGTGCTTCGACAATGCACGCCAACCTGCTAACTAGCGAAAGAAAACAACAATTCTGAACGTTGAGCTAACGAAGCTTAGTGGATACACTTCCACTCAACCATGTTTCATGCAAATCATAATTATGAGCATGTAGCTAAAAATGATATCATAGCAAAATATAACAACATTGGCGCTACCTCTAGCCGCCAAAACACATAGCAAACAATAATGTTGCATTAATCTCACAAAGCACATATGCATTATACTAAACAAACCTAGAGTGAGGCCTAGTGTTACACAACCTCGGAAATGTACACTCGTACTCAAAATCTCTCCTCGAGTATCATTGAATAAGACCTGATGCCACACAACGTTCGAGAACATACATCTGAAATCTCATATCATGGTATTGCAACACGCTATCTAGGTATTCAGATCCCAACAACCAAGATGACTCTACCACAAAGATGCCCTTACTTGGCACATGACACCACATGATCCACTAAGGATCCCTATGGTTGTATTGCAAACAAGTTACCTAAGGCTTACCAAGTAATTACACATTATGCTCATATATGAGGTTTAAATATCGTTTCTCAGTTTTACTATTTGTTTTACCACATTAAAAGCCCATTGTGCCATAGCCCTCGAATTATAAGCCCCTCAAACTCAAACTCAACTTTTTAGGCAGATTGCCTAGTGGGTATCGGTACTGGCCTCCCGTAACATAACGGTACCCCTTGGGTACCGGTACTCACATGCGTACCGATACGATTTGAGCTTACTGAAATTTCTCAAAACTATAGCGTACCGATACGGGTCGACCCATACCGATAACAGCTTGCATGACGTACTAGTACAGGTTAAACACTGTACCGGTATCTCTCTCTCAGTTCATCCAATAAAACAGTGTTCTTTAAACCCATAACACTAGGGTATCGGTACTGCCTCCCTGCGTATCGATATTGAAGCCCAGAAATAGCTTTCTAGGCTTAGAAAATCACTTTCCAAGCCCTCAATTCACAACCATTAACCTCCAAACTCAATCCTACGTCTTATGGGACAATTTAGGGTGGTTTACTACCATTTTTACAAGTTTTTAACACTTAATCCGAGTTTCACCATTAAAGAGGGTCTCAAGCATTTAACATCCAAAAAATAACCATACATATCAAATCAAGCAAACAAGGCATCATCCTTAAGATGTGCATGAAACCAAGGAGTTAGTAGTGTAGCAACCTGAATTTAAAAGCTGGAAACGGAACTCTAAGCCAACTCTTCAAGCCTTCTTTTTCTCAAGCTATTTGGAAGAATTCCCAACTTCTTCACTACACAAGGAAGTTGTAAAACGAATTACAACTTTGCGGAAGAAGATAAATCAACTAAAACTTACTTCCAAGCTAGAAGAACGAGATTGACTCTCCCCCAAACCAAATCTTCCAAACTCCCCCACTAAAACCCATTTTCTCATCCACCACCAAACTTGATGAAACTTACCTTGAAATATAGATTCTTGTGGAGAACAACTTTCTCTCAATCACAATTCTGAGATTCTTACTTGAAAGAACAAAGATTACACCTTTACTTGGCTTCCTTGCAAGAAAATGGGGAAAATAGATAAGCTAAGGAAACAAGATGATATCATTCCCCAAACCTTTCTGTAGAAATAATTAAAGAGGCAACGTTACCTCTTCAAAAATGGGTGAATTTACCTCATTATCTCTCGTGTCTTCCTCGTAACCCATTCTCAACCCAAGGCCCATGTCAACCAAAGAGAAAGGAGCCCACAAAGGCTCTCAAAGGCCCAAACTCCCGGCCCAACACAGAGCCCATAACTCAAGTTAAACCAACCATTGAATTCCGAAATTCAGATCGTTACAAATATAAGATTAAATCGAGTCAACAGAATCATATTAGTTGAGTCGATTAGTTTTATTTTACCAATATAACTTAACTTAAAAAATTTAGAATTGAATTAAGTAAAATGAAATGTCAAGACCTTGACAATGTCCTTCAATCGTTCTTTTTCATTGATCGAGGGGTATGAAATCTGTGGGAATTAATACATATCTCGACACCCGTAAGTAGTGGTGTAAATGGTCCGAGTTTGAACCAACAAGATATTATTCGTGTTCGTTTATTTTATTTTGGAAGGTGTTAATGTTTGGTCCGTGTTCATTTAATTTTTTAATACCGTGTCCGTGTTTGTGTTAGTTTGTTTATTTTTGAAGGTGTTCGTGTTTAGTTCGTTTATATGTTAGCCAAAATGGTGATATTACGCCACTAGTCTTTAAGCTCATCAGGCTTCACAGTTTAAACTCCAAAGTTCACCTGGGTTTAGTTTAGTCCTTACTTTCACCAATATTTAAAATGTAAAAAATAAAAGGAAAAAGGGGAACTAGGTAGGCTTGTAAATGAACCAAACGAACATGAACGCACGTATGTTCATGTTCGTTCATTTAATTTAACCGAACAAACGAACATGAACAACTAAACAAACATAATTTCTTGTTCGTGTTTGTTGGTTAAGGAATGTAGCTTGTTCGTGTTCGTTCGTTAAGGAATGTAGCTTGTTCGTGTTCGTTCATGTTCGTTCGTTAAAATGATAAACGAACGCAAATGAACATTGAATATTGTTTACTTTTTCCTTTTTGTTTCATATTTTTAATACATGCTTTTTTTTATTTTTTTTAAAAATAATACTTTTGTTATGAAAAATAATAAATATAAATGGACATATGTAAATAAATTTAAACAAACATAAATGAACGAATTCACGAACGTAAATGAACGAACGAGTCCTTTATTCGTGTTTGTTCATTTAATTAAACGAACAAAAAATCTTGTTCATGTTCGTTCGTTTAATAAATAAATAAACATAAACAAACTTCCTGTCGAACGGTTCTCTGAACGTTCGGCTCATTTGCAACCATAGAACTGAGTAAACAAGAATATAAACGATCCAATAAATGAGCTTGTTTGTAAACATAAACGAACCGAACACACTTCTATTCGTGTTCATACTCGTTTATTAAATGAACAATTTTTTTGTTTATACTTATTTATTTAACTTAATAAACGAACGTTATACGAATAATTTTTGAACAATTCATCGAGCGCTTTATTGATTTACACCCGTAATGGTAAGGATTTAAGATCACCTTAAAAGACGCATTTTGATAATAACAAAGAAACAATAGTTTGAGGAATAATGGTGAGGGAAAAGCAATGATTCCACTTCCATATACCCATTTCGGCTTTAATTAAAAGAAATACTTTGATAAGGATTAAAATACTTGGTCAAAAGACGCTCACTTGGTTGATATTACAAAGAGAATGCAAAGGTCAAAGACCAAACATTACTACAAGAGAATGCAAAGAAAAGAAAAGAAAAGATTGATGATAGATGGAAATAATGATGAACAAAATCAATGATTGTTATATGGAATTGGCGTGAAATTTGAATAGTGAAAATGGCTGTCAAATGTTATCTTCCTCTTCAAATTTAAAAAAAAACTGCCTATTTCTGCATGGTAACAACACCATAAATAAAAAAAGCTACTTTTCCTCTCTTTTATTGGATTTTATTTACAAAAGACATTATTGGAGGTACCATTAAATGAAAAAAAAGAGAACAAATCTTCAATTACTTGTATGATGTTTATGGTACATTTAGTCCACTGCAACAAATGACTACTATTAAACTCCTGCTGTGCCTTTCTCCTAGGCCATGCTTTTGCGATGTGTCCCACAAGCAATCATACAAAGGCTGGCCGAAAATACATAAACTACTTGGGCACTTGCATCAAGAGCAATGCACTCTCAACAATTTGCCTCTTTTCCATCACTTATTCATTTCCTTTGACTGATGAAAAGATAGCAACAAGTAAACAATTGGACCTGCCATGGAAACTACATCTAGAAAAAAGGACATGGCTTAATGGTGTCCAGCGTTCTGCTTTGAAAACCTTCCCTTGTGTCTTAAAGACTGCAAAATGAAGCTTAAAATATTTAAAAAATTGGTTTTTGGACAAATTCCCAAAGGAAAGCAGATCAATGTGTGTGGTTTTTGTTTGAGGTGTAGCTTCTCCTTCATAACTCTAATGTATGGTCGTTTTCATTTTTGTTATGATGCAATCTTTGATCAAGTAGGGGAAAAAGTATTTTAACGGCGACTACAAGTTTGAATTTCTATATATATAGATAGGGTAGTGGAATCATGGCCGTTCATTCATATTCAAGTACTCTTGTAAACTTCCCCAAAAAGAAAACCCTTCTTTTCCTCATTGAAAACTCCACTAAACAACATTAAACTTTGCACCTTCTTTTCTCTCTCTGTGGTACTTTCATGGAGTTGTTCAAACTTTATTCTCTTTGCATTTTCTTCTTCTCATCCTCCTTTGTCTTGACCAAAGGCCTATCTTCAGCACACAATGATTCACTAGCTTCTTCTTCTTCTTCTTCACCAGATGTTGTGCTTCTCTTGGGAAAGATCAAAGCTTCATTGCAAGGTAACACTGAGAACTTACTGTTATCTTCATGGAACTCTTCGGTTCCTATTTGCCAATGGAGAGGGCTTAAATGGGTCTTCTCCAATGGGACTCCACTTTTTTGCAGTGACCTTTCTTCACCACAATGGACCAACCTCTCTCTTTCAAAGGACCCATCATTACACCTTGTTTCACTTCAGCTCCCCTCTGCTAACCTCACTGGTTTTTTACCTAGAGAGTTGGGTGAGTTTTCTATGCTTCAAAGTCTTTATCTTAACATCAACTCACTGAGTGGGACTATCCCTCTTGAGCTTGGTTACAGCTCTTCATTGTCTGATGTTGATTTGAGTGACAACTTGCTCACTGGGGTTTTAGCTCCCTCCATATGGAACTTGTGTGATAGACTTGTTTCTCTTAAGATTCATGGTAATTCATTGTCTGGGTCTCTTCCTGAACCAGCATTACCAAATTCCACCTGTAGGAATCTTCAGTCCCTTGATTTGGGTAACAACAAGTTTTTAGGGGTTTTTCCAGAGTTTATAACTAGGTTTCAAGCTCTTAAAGAGCTTGATCTTTCGGGTAACATGCTTTCTGGTCAAATTCCACAGAGTTTAGCTACTTTAAGCCTGGAAAAATTGAACCTTTCCCACAATAACTTCACTGGAATGTTGCCTGTTTTTGGTCAAAGAAAGTTTGGTCCGGAGGCTTTTGAAGGGAACAATCCAGGGCTATGTGGATTGCCTTTAAATAGTTGCAGTGGCAGGTCACAACTGAGTCCAGGCGCAATTGCTGGTATCGTGATCGGTCTAATGACCGGAGTAGTAGTCTTGGCATCATTGTTCATTGGCTATATGCAAAACAGGAAGAGGAGCAGCGGTGGAGATAGTGAAGAGGAACTGGAGGAAGGTGAGGAAGATGAAAACGGTGTTGGCGCCGGGGGAGTTACCGGTGAGAGCAAGCTTATTTTGTTCCAAGGCGGCGAGCATTTGATATTGGAGGATGTACTGAATGCAACTGGTCAAGTCATGGAGAAGACAAATTATGGGACTGTTTATAAGGCAAAGCTTGCTGATGGTGGAAATATAGCATTGAGGTTGCTGAGGGAAGGCAGTTGCAAGGACCGGAGTTCGTGTCTGCCTGTTATAAGGCAGCTGGGGAAGGTTAGACATGAGAATTTGGTTCCGCTGAGAGCTTTCTATCAGGGGAAGAGAGGGGAGAAGCTTCTTATTTATGACTATCTGCCAAATAGAAGCCTATATGACTTTTTACATGGTATGCATATGTTAAGCTTTGTTTGAGGTTTCAAAAGATATTTATGTCATTTGATATTGATATAAACTTTATCTGTAAAACATTGAACTGAGTTGTGTTGTAACTAGATGAATTCATTGGTAAGTATAGTGAATATTTTCTGCTTGTGAATTAATGGTCATTGATTGCAAATTCATCGAATTCTTATTGTAATTTTGTGACTAAATGC
Source organism: Hibiscus mutabilis (assembly GCA_019671005.1). Lineage (NCBI taxonomy): Eukaryota > Viridiplantae > Streptophyta > Magnoliopsida > Malvales > Malvaceae > Hibiscus > Hibiscus mutabilis. Next base: position 42,976,267 of record CM033723.1, read on the forward strand.
AGAATCAAGGGCAGGAAAGCCAGTTCTGAACTGGGCTCGGCGGCACAAGATTGCATTGGGCATAGCCAAAGGACTAGCACATCTTCATACAGGTCTCGAGACGCCGATCACCCACGGGAATGTTCGGTCCAAAAATGTACTGGTAGATGACTTCTTTGTGGCCAGGCTGACTGAGTATGGACTTGACAAGCTAATGATCCCGGCTGTAGCTGATGAAATGGTGGCCGTTGCAAAGACAGAAGGTTACAAGGCTCCAGAACTTCAAAGTATGAAGAAATGCAACACCAGAACAGATGTTTACGCGTTTGGGATACTGTTATTGGAGATTTTGATAGGCAAGAAGCCCGGGAAAAATGGGAGAGGCCACGATGCTGGGGATTTGCCTTCAATAGTGAAAGTAGCAGTTTTGGAAGAGACAACAATGGAGGTTTTCGACGTAGAAGTGTTGAAAGGTATCCGGAGTCCGATGGAAGACGGATTAGTTCAGGCACTAAAGCTTGCAATGGGATGCTGTGCCCCAGTAGCTTCGGTGAGACCCTCCATGGATGAAGTTGTGAAGCAGCTGGAAGAGAACAGACCAAGGAACAGATCAGCTCTATATAGCCCTACAGAAACAAGGAGTGAAGTTGACACCCCATTTTGAGCTTTGTTTGTCTTCAGTATTTCTCATCAAATTATCACTTTTAATTTGCCTTACTGGTATTAATATCTGCTTGTCTAGTGGTGAATGATTAATGATTTAATGTTTTCTTGAGAAAGGTTATATTTGATCTCTTAAAGGCTCAGTGTGGATTCTTCTTTTAGTTAGAAATTCGAAACAGGCGTGAAATGCCCTTCGTGATTGCTTGAACTGACAAGGCTCGGCTTTGAGTTGATTGCTTTCCTATTCGTTTTTAGAAACTTATATAGAATCCAATGTCTTTTAAAAGCATACAATGGCCAAAGAGAGAAAAAGGGAAACTGTTGAAAGGACTGTTGAAAGGAAATACATAATTGCAAAGAGAAGCAACATAGAAATGAACAACACTACGGCACCTTAAAGTGGCCGAGGTCGATCAATGGCATTTCATGACAAGTGAAATATTGTACACTTGTCAAAAGGTTTAAGGAATATATGTAATAGGACTGAAAACTCTGGGAATACTACGTACTATATGGAACGATATGATTATATATAAGTGGGAAGAAAAATTAGTTGTTTTTCGTCTACTTTTGCTTGGATTTTCGGTTGGAGTGATGAGAATTAACACATGCGGCCATTGCGGCAGGCAAGGGCGCCTGCGTTTGAAGTAATCATGCCAACCATGGAAGACGATTTGGCACCTAAGCTTGAGGCCCTGGCATAGCTGGCGGCTGCTCCGGCACCCGATGGAGTGAAATAAGCTCCGTTTAACAACAGATCTCCTTCCGACCTCCAATTCCAATGTTTCCATTCACCATTCCATCCGCCTTCTCTCTTTGTAACCTAAACCGTATCGAATTTAACCAAATCAGTCGGCATAATTTACCACTTCTAAAATGGGGGGGGGGGGATTTTGTTGGTTTTGATTTATGTAAACATACCTCCTTAGCAAAGGGGTTATTAGGAGCAAGGAAACGGTTGCCTTGGCTGTTAATGGTGGGATTGGCACTTCCACCTATAGCATACATTTCCCAGTGTGTATAGTCATTGTTCACTACATGGAAATATCCATGTCGACACCTGCAAGGTTCCGGTGAAGATGACTCGAGTCGATTTTATGAAAAAATGAAAGCAGAGAGTGAAGGAGGCACCATTTCTTAAGAATGTTCTTACCTCGGCATTCGCTGGATAAGACCCTCGCCAAAGTGATTATAAGCAATGGTGACTTGCATCTGCTTGTCTCTTACATAAGAGTCACTATGTCCCAACAGCATAACCTGTATTCACATTACTTTGAATGAATTAGTTCAAGTCTTTCCAAAAGCTTAAATTCACCTAAAAATGTAGAAGATGTGTGAGGAAATCTATTATGCATCTGATTCTGACCTCATTGTGATGAGTGAAGTAGTTGTTCGTGATCGTAATAGCAGTGGATCCCATTATTGCATCAATGAGTCCATCGGCACAATTAGACAGTGAATTGTGGTCGATCCAGATGTGGCTGGATCCGAAAATCGAAATGCCATCCCCATCGGCCATGGTTCTCCATCCGTAATGAGACGGGGAGCTTCGAACCATGGCATTCCCCGTGGGCTTGCAGTCATGAATGTGGAGTCCGTGGATGATAATGTTGGTGACAAATTGGATGGTGATGCATGCCCCGTAAGCGATGTGCACGTTGACACCGCGAGCGTCTATCGTCTTAAAACTGTTCATTATCAGCTCTTGCTTCAACGTGACCACCATGTCACGCTTGAACACTATCCAAAGAGGGCGGTCTTGGATAACAGCATGGCGGAGGGTGCCTGGTTTGGGGTTCACAGGGTCATCGTCACCAGAGTCACTCACAACATAGTACCTTCCATCACGACCACCAACGGCATTGCGTCCAAACCCGATGCCACAGTTTGCTAAGCGTCTTCGCCTACGGTACCACAGCCTGTCACACCGCCAACAGTCGTCGATCGGATTCCCAGTTCCACACGAGAAATATCCCAAGTTTCTCCGTTCCGTACTATTTCTTAAGCTCCTGAAAAAAATCCCCAACAATTATTGCAACAAAATTAAACGTGCTCGACCACATCTTCCTACTAATAACTCAAGACTGATCCTTCTTTGGGTCGGTGGGACACAAGAAAAACCAAACATTAAATATGTACGATCCCAGTGTCGGTGAATACAAGTAGTTTTTTGTCAGATATTGAGCTAGATCCAGATCAAAGAAGAATATGGCCAGTTTTTTCTTCTGCATGCATTGAAAAGTAACAAAGAACAATCGCAAATTTGGCATAAAGCTTCATGCTGTTGGAATCATGCTTGGATAACGAAGGAATAATAGGACAGCTAGTAAAAAATCAAGCACGAGATGCGCGGATCTCGGGACACGGACATGTGTTTCAGCTGGCTAACATGTTAGAAAATAATAAAGTAGGCACAGAGCCGGTAAATTTTATAACAGTAAAGAACATGGCAATTGATTCCTCAAGAATCGTAAAGTAGAATTATTCTGTAGGAAGAATAATTATTCGAATATGAAACCAGATGTTTTATACCTTTTACTGCATAGAATCTTTTTGAAGCACATGTCCTACCTTTAGCTAGATGAGAGGTTTAGAAAATATTAAATGAGGTGTGATTCACAACGGTTGGTTTAGTGGATGAGTCGCTAGGCCCCTTTAAAATTAAGGGTTCGAATCCTACAAATACCGAAAACCAAGAGTGGAGGCTTAAGTTTTGACTGAATCCTGTTAGGTGAAAGGACATTTTGACCATAGCCTGGTAAGAAAAAATAACCGGGGAAGACATAGAGGTGAAAATGACTCTTTGTCACAAACTACAGATTTGGCAAGTGGGGGATCCAATTAGGAGACTATTCATGTGGAATCCTTTTTCAAAGAGCTAACTATTAGGCCAATCACTATTAAAAGCCTTTCAGAATTAATTAATTAATTATATGAACTGATAAAAGAAAATGAATTTGATAATTATGCTGAACTGAGTTAAAAGTTCAGCTGATCCAATCTGTTGTTGAAATGAGAAAGAGAACTCACATATCAACCATTGAAGCAATTTCCTCAGGATTCTCCACCGCATGCTCATTTCTCCATTTCTCATCACCCAACCTGAAATTATAGACCAAAGTTCAAATCAGCAAAGACAAAACCGGTTCCTTACATGATCTATAAGATCCATTCTCAATGGTTTATAATTATAAACTTCCATAGATTGATAGTTTACTTACCCGTCTGCCATTGATGAGTTCTTCAAGCTCTGCAATTTGTTTTCCTCAGCAAGCCTGCACATGACAAACACGACGGAGAAATCAAAAGCCAGTCGCATCAGGAATGTTTTCTTTGAGCTGATTGTTTCCCGAAAAAGTGGGAAATGTACCTGGAGTTCAGCTCTGTTTTCTCTGCTGAGGCACTGACAAAAACGAACAATATGAGTAGCAATGTAAACGAAAAGAGGAATCTCGGAGAAATCCCCATTGTTGATTCTCTCTTTCTCTCTATGTTACAATTCTGAATGCTATTAGATTCCACTGTTTGGTAGGAATGGAGAAGGAAAGAAAATGAAAGGTGGAGTCAATTGAAAAACTCCAATGGCGCTCTCTCTTTTATAAGGTTTTATAAGGGGGAGGGGGAGAGACGGAAAACGCGGGATCGTAAAAACACCGTTAAACCTTGGTTAAGTCAAATTAATCAAAATTGGCTTAAGGTATAAAAAGCACAATAGAAATCTCTACATTTTTTGATGTCTCTATTTATGTCCCTACCTTAAAAGATTAGGGTTAAAGTTTAATATTAAAATTTATGGTTTAAGATTTAGAATTTAGTGTCAAAATTTAAAATTTAATTTTTTTATTGCTTGATATATAAATGGACACGAAAAGGGGCGGACGATTTTTGTTCATAAGAAACTCTTGAATTTTTGAAAAAAAAATCAAGTCCCTGAATTTTTTGTACCCAATTAAGCTCTTAAATTAAACAATTGAATCAATTAAACCCTTGAACCAAGAAATTGAATTAATCAAGCCCTTGAACCAAAGAATTGAATCAATTAAACTTTTTGACCAAATTTACCATTAAATCTTTATAGTTTTTTTTAGATCTGTTGGTGCAGTGTGTCGTGTCATAATGTTGCCACTTGACAATTTTAATTTTTATTTTATTTAAACATTCTAAAAAAAAACTTATAAAATTTATAAAAAATATTTTTTTTGAAAAAAAAGTATGCAAATGCGACATGATAAAAATATAGTATCATGTGTCATTAATATCTAAAGAAAAAATTATCCAGATTTAACGGTCAAAATTAATCAGAAGGCTTAATTAATTCAATTTTTTGATTCAATAATTTAATTTATTCAATATATTAATTAAAGGGCTTATTTGAATTTAAAAACATTGAAAGATTTAATCAAATTTAACCATCAAAATTTCATTGAACTTAACCACGTTTAAATGTGTTTAACCGCCTTAACCGCTATTAACTGAAAAGAGATTTAACGGCAACGCCAATAGTCGACGTGTCGGTCGCTCACGAGCCACTGCCATTTCACCTCTGGCACTTTGGCTGTACCATTTGGTCCAAATTTTCCACGTCATCTTGCTGAAGTTTTTATTGGATGAGAAGGTTTCCATTACGTACTCGCAGTAGGCCGGTGGTGTACTATACTCGCTTTAAGACAGAAGCCACGTGACCACATGGTCGACGTGGAAGGATAAGTAAATTGCCGTACAGGCACCGCTTAAATTGAAAAACTGTATTACCGTACAAAACACTGGTGTTTTGCCTCAAAGTGTGCTTATGAATTTTTAAGACATTTATTTTACTGACTGAAAAAAAAGTAGAAAAAAGTTATTCAATTATACTATATAATGAATATATATCTTTTTTTATAATTTAAATTTTTAATAAATTTGCAGTTTTATTTTTATTATGTTTTAAGAGGAGATTGCTTGAAGGACTCCAACATTGATTCTAAGAAAAATATTTATTAAGTATAATTAGGGAGTATAATATTTCATTTCTAAATTTATTAAACAATATATGTTTTATACATTATTATTTTTGAATAGATGTTTTATAAATTATTAATTTTTCTGATTAGACTTTCTCTTTTAAAATTTGAAGTTAAATAACTAATAGACCCTTATTTAAAAAAAAAAAAAACAATACAATCCTCTTAATGTTGAATCGTAATTTTGTCCCTGTTTGTAGAAAAATATTTCTCAAAGTATTAACATTTCTATTAGAGAAAAACTTCAATACACAGTCTGTGTAAAATTTAGTTTACACAAACCTTTTAATTTTAGGGGTTAGGGGTTTAGTTTAGGGTTTAGAGTTTAGGGGTTTGTGTTATAAGGTTTAGAATTTAAGGTTAGTGTTTCGAATTTAGGTTTTAGAGTTTGGGGTTTAATATTTTAGGGTTTATGTTTAATTTTGATTTATAGTAAAAATAGGTTGACTTGTGTAAAATTTATTTTACACAGCATGTGTATCAAATTTAAACCCTTGCATTAACTTACATAGCTTTGAATTGTTATATATATTACAAGCATGGGCAAAAGGTATAAGGGACTAGGGGTCATGGCCCTCCAAATTTTGAGAAATTAAAATTTAACCCTTAAATATTTAAAAAAATTAATTTGACCTTCTCAAGATTTTCAAAAATGTATATTAAGCTTCAAAATTTTGAATATTTTAATTAAATCTCTTCTCATAAATTTTAAAAGTTCTTATTAAATCTCTCAAAATGATTAAAAAATTTAGTTTAAACCTCTAATTTTTCCAAAAAAATTAGAACGGTCCCTCCAAACTTTTACCCCAAATTCAACTACTAATTATCAGTTAAGAGACTGCAAGAGCCAAAAATGTGAAGATCCCATTTTATTTATTTATTTGTTTCAATATGAGAGTTCCACCATTTTTTTCACAAAAGCATACACACTTGTTAAGAATAATGACAAGAAGAGAAAAAAGAAGCACATGGTATAAAGAAGTATACATGTTATCTTAGTTGTAGAATTCAAAAGAGCACATGTTAATGAACCCACAACATGTCTTGTAAGATGATCCAAGTCAAAACAATATTATTATTTCCATTTTCAATATTGTTTGAGTAGTTTGAATCATAAATTATCCCCTAAACTATAATATAATATATTTTTTATGTTAGAAATGGTACTAAACTATGTTTTCTCTCTAAATCGTCTAAAACATTACTTCAACTAAAAAAAGAACTTTCATATGACACAAAAAGTTACCTAAATACTGTCATATGTTTCTCTTTAATTCGACTCGATGTGAAAATATTCAACTCGTCTTGACTCAATTCGTAATTTTATAAACTTGTTTTGATTCGAAAATTTTCAAATAAAATTTGAGTTGTAAAATGAAAATTCGAATAAGTAAAATTTTTTAGTAATTAGTGGATCAATACGAACGAGTCGAGTCTCTCAATTCTGCCTAATATATATATATCACATGTAGAAATATATATGTGTGTTGTATATAGTTATAAAAAATTGTTTAAATTGGAACTAATTAGTACCATAACATTATAAATGTTTACAATTAAATTTGAACAAGAACTTGAATTCATAAACTCGACTCAGAAAAAATTCAAATAAAATAAGAGTTATAAAATTAGACTATTCAACTCAGTTAACTCAAAATTTTTTAATTTGACTCTATCGAATGCCCACCCTAAATGTAAGTATTAAGTAATACAAACGAAGTTTAAATAACATTTCTGACAAAAAAAAAGAATATCAAGATGAGAACAAAATATTACTTCAGATATCAATTTATCATTTTTTTGAAACAAGATATCAATTTATCATTTAAGTCTTAAATTTATACAATTTCATTTTCTTATGACAAAAACTAATCTTATGATATTGAAAAAATTGGGTAATATAAAATAACATACAAATGAGACTATTACTTGAACAATTAACCATAATTTTTTTATAAGTCTACGCAATTAATAAAAATATGCACAATAAAATTTATTCTCAATTACTGGTTAGTTTAACAGATAAGACATTATATCTCTTAATCATAATTAAAGATTTAAATCTAAGATTATGAAAGGAGTAAACTAGACTGGGACAATCACTCCCCATAATGAACTTTTATTTAAACAATTTTATTTAATTTAGTATCGTTTTTTTTCTAATACATACGTGTATTTCTTAGTGTTTCATCCTACTAAATCAACTGATTGTAGAACATTTTTTTAAAATGGATCAAATTAGGGATGAGCGTTCGATCGAGTCGAGTCAAAAAATTTCGAGTTAATCGAGTTGACGCATCATATTTTACAACTCAAACTTTATTTGAAATTTTTTCGGTTCGAGTCGAGTTTAAGAAATTCGAGTCGAGTCAAAATTTCGAGTTCCTATAAAAAATTTAATTGTAATTATTTATCATGTTATAGTACGGTTTGATTCCAATTTAAACGACTTTCTCTAATCATATAAGATGCATATATATATATATATATATATATATATATATATATATATATATATATATATATATTTCTTCATATTTTTTTCATATGTTGCAATATTTCTTCATATTTTTATATATCGGTATATATCATAAAAAATTGAGGGACTCGTCTCGAACTTAAAAATAAATCCACTAATTACTAAAAATTTCGAGTTATTCGAATTTGCATTTTACAACTCAAAATTTATTTGAATTTTTTTCTAGTCGAGTCGAGTTTATGAAATTTCGAGTCGAGTCAAGACGAGTCGAATATTTTCGCTTCGAGTCGAGTTGAGTTATTCGGTTTTTTCGATTCGAGTCGAGTTTTGCTCACCCCTAGATCAAATAATATAAAAAACTAAGATAATGCAAAAACTGTGTGGGAGACACATCTATCTGTTCAAAACTTGTATGAGACAGCCCTTCATGCAAGTATCATTTTTTATTTATCGTCGAATTTTTAATTCTAAAATCAATAAAAATAAGTAGGAACAAAACTAAAATAACTAAATTTTGTTTATTGACAAGCAGTTAGGAGTCGGATTTTAATTTATTGTATTAATGTTTTGTGCCCAGCACACAAGAAACATAGAAAAGTTTACATTTGTTATTTATATTTATAATTTTGTGTGTACGTACGTATCTATATCCAAAATGAAAACCATAATTATAGGCTTAAAGATTTGCTTGATTTCAGCCATTGGAAGAGGTCTGCATGATTAAATTTTGCACATAATTAATAAGTTGGAATAAAAATGGGATTTTATTATTTTTGTAGAAGATTTTGATTAATTAGCAAAACAAAGTAATTGAAACGCTTTTATCCAAAAAAAAAGTAATTGAAACGTTGCCTATTAAGATGTGCACAAGTCGAGTCGGGTTTTTGGCCGTCTAACTCTAATTTGGACATAAACTTAATCTGAATTTTGGGTAAAAACTTGCACTTGACTTGACCAGATGGAAGTAAAAAAAATTCTCATTTTTATTAGGTAAAACAGGAAAAATTGAAAAAGGGGGAGAAAAGGGTGTTATAGTAATTATCTATAAATATATAGAGGAGAATTATATTATTATTCCGATCAAAACGAAGATTTTCCACCCTAATTCTAAATATGATCCAACTAACCCAATCCAAACTCAAATTTCATTTTTTTCTGAGCATGTCGAAACCCGTCGATTTCGGTAATTTTACTATCCCTATTGCCTTTCCATCCAAATACAAAGTTGAAACCATCACTTCAAAATCTCAAATTACGATTTCAGGCAAAAAGAAGGAAAAGATTAGGGTTTCTTGCAAACTTTGTGGTAGAATTGCCAAGTTTACGCAAAACAGCATAAACATGTCTTTTCTTTATCAAATTTCCATTTCCCAATATTCAAATATGATATTAAATAAAGTGAATAGTTAGCAAAAGCTACCCAATAAATGTTTTTTTTTATAACGAATTGGTCCAAGTAGTAAGCAGCTTGATATCATTTAAGCAAACATCAAGTTCGCCGCCTTGTATATGCAAAAAAATTCTGCTGGGAGACTCACTCACCAAAGGCAGGTGTGTGATGTGGGTTGGTCCGGATTAGTCAGGACAAAATCTTGAGAAACCATGAGAAGAACAGAATAAATAAATAAATAAATGAAATCGTGATCACAAAGACTCTAACTCAAAATCTACTTAAACGATACAAAGCTACCTATTACTTGGACCAACCAACTGGTAATGAAATATTCTGCTTTAATTGAACATATGAAAAATTTCAAGAGAAAATATATACATGTTTCAGTTATTGCTCAATGTATGTTGATAAGAATGCGGAATAAATGAAACCAAACCATGTTTTTGACTTTTGCATTGCTAATTAGTTCCGACACAAATGGTAGGAAGATTGCCATCATGTTCTTAAATAAACAAGTTCACACTTGACACCTCATATCAAAGATTTCAAAACCTACTTATCAAAAATGCTAGTTTTCCACAATAAATGAGCAATAAAGGTTGCATTAAGGGGAAGGCATGATTTCTCACATGTTCTGTTTTGACATCCAAAACATTAAGAAAGATTAAATAGAAACGACACTAACTCTGAGTTGAATTTGTTTGGTAAGAAAGAAAGTGAATTGAAGAGGAAAAAAACCCTTGGTTGAGCCTATTTTGGGCAAAGATATCTATCAGTGAGGAGTTGTTTTCAAGAAGCATTTAGGCAGGCATTACCAAAGTGGTTCATAATCTCCCAACCAAAGGCTTCACTTTCTCCATGTTGTTTTTAGTGAAATCAATAAGAGATAAAAGAGACCAACGAGTTAGTCTAAGTGGTAATGTAACGACCCAGATTTCTCGAGTCAACAATGGACGTTGACCTGGGTCTTGGACCGACGTGTCGGGCTGAAATGTTGGGTCGTAATGGGCCTTCATACGTTGTGGGCTTGCTTGGTGGTTTTGGGCTTGGCTTATGTTGGGCTTAAGGAAGGGTATTATGGTAAAATCATAATTGGGGGAGACAAGGGCTGATGCCTCATTAAGGTGGGTGAAGTCACCCTTGTCATCTCTCTCTCTTCATCCCCTTCTTCTAATTTCTACCCCAACCCAAAGTAAAAGATGGAAACTTGTTGTGGAGGAGTGTGAATCTCGGATTGGCCATCAAGGGAGAGTTTATCAGCATCAAATAATCTTCATTTCGAGCTAGCCATCATTGGTTTTGGTGGGAGTTGGGTTTGAAGCTTGGAGCAAGGAAAGAGAGGTGGAAGAAGCTTGGTTGCTGCTTAAGTTCGTGAATCTTGCTAAAGGTCAGTACATTTCTGACTCCTACGTTTCATGAGCCTCATAAGATGATTGCCTTGCTTGGTTTCATGTTTATGGGTTGCTTAGTTAGGGTTCTTGAGCTTTAAACCTCTCTAATGGTAAATCACGTTTTGGGAGTTGATAATGGGTAAAACTGGTAGGAAATCACCTAATATACTCCAAATAACTTGTAGGAAAGATTTGAGACTTATTCATAGGGGTTAAGGGTGGGATTGGTGTAATCCCGAGCACTAGGTTTTGAAATTTGGGCTCGAGTACCGGTACGGGGTGGCTGCGTACCGGTATTCCTTTGTATATTGAGGGACGGTTTGTAAGGGGTGTACCAGTACGCCTCCCCGTGTATCGGTACCCCTCACTCAAATTGAAATCCAGTAGCGCTTAGGCGTATTGGTACTCAAGGGACGTATCGGTACGAACTGTTACATTGCCTGGAAAGGCTTTGAGTACCGGTACAGTATGTAGCGTATCGGTACGTCCTTAGGATGAACTCCGAATCTAGTAGGGGTACCGATACCCATTAGGGAGTACTGGTACGCGATGTTGCTTACCTAAGAGAGGTTTAGTGTATCGTTACGTGAATGGTAGAGTACCGGTACGAGCTTGGATCGATACGGGGCGATCCTAGTACCGATGCTGAGTATCGATACGGGGAAAGAGCGTATTGGTACGGCTTGTGTTCTAACTCTTTCGAACCTAGTTAGGGTATTGGTACTCATGGGGGAGTATCGATACTAGGAGAGCGGTACTGATACTCACCTTAGAGTACCGATACTTGCTGGGCAATCTGCCAAAGAAAGTTGAGTTCGCGTTTAGGGGTTCTATAATTCGTGGTAAAGGATCCGGTAGGTCCCTAAAGGTATAAAACAAACTCTAAAACTAAGAAATCAAGGTTAGCAACCCGTATGTGGATTAAGGGCTAATGGCTTAGTAACAGTTGGATAAGTTGCTTGGTTTGGTAATCCATAAGGGTCCGTGGTGGATCAGTTATTGCTACGAGGTAGCTTGGGGTCCTTGCTGTGTGCTGAAGGGATGCCCATGTAGGCTGGTTGTCGTAAGTAATAAGATAATCTAATAAGAAAGGCGTAAACGAATCCTACAGATACATATTAAATAGTGTAACAAACGAGTCATGCCTTGGGGCATTGGTAATGGTGGGCTGGATGCCTTTATCTCTCGGTGAGATATATTGATGCTCGAGGGAGCATGTTGTATCGTATGAGTCTTGGTTAGGAATCTGGATGTCCTACAGTTAGTGCAAGGGCACTTAAATAAGGGGATGGGTACTTCGGGCTATGTGATCGAGTACTTCCCACGTGTCCATGGGCTATGTGATCTGGATGTGGTCTGAAACCTATCTTTGGGCTATGTGATCAGGATATGGAAATACAACTTGAAGGGCTATGTGATCTCGAGTAACTTGATGGGCTCTGTGATCTTGAGTAATCCTGTTCGGCTATGTGATCGCAGGATAAGACTGCTTGTGGCTATTGTGATCCAAGTATGTCTAGGATGTATCTGTGGCTATAGTGATCCGGATATGATCCTTATCCGATGGCTATGTGATCACGGGTAACCCGACGACTGTGTGAGTACGGGAAAAATGGTAGGGCTTCATTGGCCATTAGGGAATGTATGTTATTTACGTTGTCGTATGGATAAACGATGTTAACTAGTTACCCTTGGGCTATGTGATCAGGGTAGGGTTGTTACTCGATGGGCTATGTGATCTTGGGTATGGGTTGTATTACCCTTGGACTTTGTGATCAGGGTATGAGATGTAACTCGATAGGCTTTGTGATCTCGGGTATAGGATAGATAACCCTTGGGCTATGTGATCAGGGTATGGGACGTAATTCAGTGGTCGGTGGGACCTCGTGTACGGTAAGCCTGGGTTGGCTTGGTAGACTTATTACATAATAGTGGTATCTTGAAACAGTGGTAAGCTCTAGCTAGGATAGGCTAGAAGATGATCCTTAGACGTTGAGAAGCCTTTCTGTGCACTCTTAATTATATTATCATGTATGCTCATTTTATGATATTCATGAATTGTGGTAGAGTAGAAACGTATCACTGAGCTTTGTTAGCTCAGCGTGCGGAATTGTGGTTTCTTCCTTGCGTAGGTTGACAGGTTGCATTTGGAGGAGCACATCGAGGAGGATTTCCCAGCACCGAACCAGTTTTAGAGTATAGTACTTGATGTTTAGTTTGGACTGATTGTATTCATAGGACCTTACTACAGTCGAGTCTGTATTTTATTTTGATTTACTATTATTTGGTCAAACGGTGTATTTTAATTGGAATACATATTTTGAAAACCCTTTTAATCTTATTATCTACGTGGATTTTATGGTAATGGATGGTTTTGAGAACGACCAACTTATGGTTTTAAATAAGAAATTTTGATAGGTTGGTTTTGGGTGACCCGTAAGTGATATTTCAGATCTAAACTGGTTCGTGGTGTTATATTTTGGTATTAGAGCCTAGGTTTAGTCGGTTCTAGGAAACCCCGGGGTTTCGTAGAGGTCGTGGTAAGGTGTCTAGTGAATACAAGTCCCTAAAGTTAAGTGTACTTTATAAGACTGGGAATCTTGATGTGCCATCTTGTTTGTTGTGTTTAAGAAAAGGATTGATGGAAGGTGGAACCGGTAGTGGAGGGGCGGGTCACTTTCGTGACCTTACCTCTACCCTTTTGTGTATGGTGCAAGCTATCCCGAGGCAATCTGAGACGCATCACAAGACGCCTGTAGAGATGCTTCATTGTTTTGGACCTAAGAGCTTCGAAGGCTTGGGTGAAGATGACTCGATCAAGGCAGACCAGTGGTTGCGTGACACACAGAGAATCTTGAGACAGATGAAGGGAAGCCAGAAGATGATCTTGATTGCATTGTTTCCCTTCTGAAGGGCAATGCACACGAGTGGTGGGAGACCGTAGAGTTGGGTCTAAAGCCTACGCTCCCGACATAGGATATCTTTGTGGATGAGTTCCGGAAGAAGTACATCAGTGAGGTACACATGGATGAGATGAGGGACTAGTTTCTATATTTGGTTCAGGGAGATCGAACGGTGTTTGCTTATGAGTAAGAGTTTCTGCGTTTGAGCCGTTATGCCCCAGAGTTGGTTGCCACGGAAGAGTTGAGGTGTAAGAGGTTCAAACAAGGCTTGAATGTTGACCTTCAGTTGTATGTGACAGCGGGTCCGCTTAGGACATTCTCCGAGTTGGCCAATAATGCGAAGGCACTTAAGCTGCTTCAGAGTTAATCATGTAATCAGTTCTAGGATCCTAGAGGTCGTGATACGGAGACCCCAGATATCATGGATCCTCCTCCCTATTTGCATGAGAGGTTTTATGCTTCAAGGAGTTCGAAGAGAGTTACTTCAGACCAGTCGTCGAGAGTCGGCTTAGGATCTAGATTAAGGGTTCGTAGAGGCTCTTTGTTTCTACGCCAGAAGGGGTGTTAATGGTTCTGTTGGAGCACCACTACCACCGGCGTGCGAGCATTGAGGACGACATCACCATGGAGTATGCTTTTTGCTTCGGACAATTTGTTATCGGTGCTGGGCACTAGGGCATATGGTAAAGAACTGCACAGTCATGGATGAGGACTCATTAGTTCAGTCTCATAGGTTGGCTACTCTCTGACTTGATCAGAGTTTTGCTAGAAGTGGAGCTAGGGCACCGTCAAGCTATCGAGGTGGAGGCCCTGTGAGATCCATCGCCAGGGTTGCCGCGCGAGGCGTTGCTAGGCAGTCTGCAGCTCAGATTGGAGTTGACAGCGTTGCAACCGAGGATATGTCAGGTAATTGAGTTTTGTGTTGGTTGTGTAGGATCTTAACCTCTTTAAAGTAGACGTTGTGCTCCGTAGTGCTAGCTCTAGAAAGGTTTTATAGGTTACAAGGTGTTCTTAGCTTACGTTGTAGACGCGAAAGTTGAGAGTTCATAGTCTTAGTGTTGTGGGTGTTGTGAGGGTATGGAGGTACCCTTGGTGAGTGAACAATCTTATCGGTTGATTGTGGTTTAGAACTGCGATAAAGGTGAGTTTGAGTTCGTTGTTAGTGTCCATCACTTCGTGGCATGGTACTTAACAGACTCTTTGTTGGAGGCACATTTATGCCAGCGACCAATTGGGTGTCGATGCCAAGTGTTTTGCCGAGATCGTGTCTGCGTGTGAGTAGCTTGTATGGTGGCCTTGGATGTGCTGAGCTGTAGTACAATGGTGGAAAACCGATGATGGGTTTATAAGATCGACGACCCTATTACGGCCATAAAACGTGAGAACTTCGCGTGTTGTTGTCGGAGTAAGGTACCATAAAAAGGGGTAAATGAAGGTTGTGATGAGCATGGTAGAGGTCCTAAGGGCGAGCCGTGAGAATAACAGCTTAGCTTGTACACCTGTTGAGCTAGATCTTGTGGAGTTGGAGAGTTTTCCAATTGGGTTCGACCAAGTTGTTATCAGTTAAGGCAAGCAGTGTGGAAGTTATCAGAGTGGCACATCAGAAATGTGGATCAATAGTTGTGTTGAGGGTAACCGGATGGTTACTTTGCAAAGAAATGTTTTTAGACGGACCAATTGGTGATCCTTGAGAATGGTCCGATGGCTTTCCACGTCTAATGTGTAATATCCCATTATTTGATTAGTGACCAAAACGTAAAGAATCAAAAGTTAGTGGTTTTACTTTAGTGACTAAAACGTAAAGTTTTAAAATTTGGTGACAAAAGTGAAAAGTTGAGAAAAGTTCAAGGACCAACATGGTAATTTTCCTAATAATTATTTTTATTCCATAAATAGATAGATCATATAAGGGTATGGATCGAATATAAAAACTATGGTTTGATCTGATGTTTCTATTATTGGGAGATTACAATTAAAGTTTAAGTGTAATTTGGGTAATCGTATGAGCTCGGAATTTTATGAAAATTTGAAAGAAGTCTTAAAAAGACCCGAAGAGCATAGCATCGATGTTTTGAATCGTTTTTAAATCATTTTAGATTCGATTCTATTCAGTGTTTTGTATAGGTGGTGGAATGGCATTTTTGAAAATAAATTATTTCATTAATGGCATTTTAGACATTTCACCTATACTTTTTAATGAAAATTTATTATGGAAGAGGATAAAATATAGGTGTTGGCTTGTGTTTGGTTATAACTAAGGGGTGAAATAGTCATTTGACTATTTTAGATATTTTTATTTTTATATAGCCAAATTAGAAGACATTTGGCATTACAATTAAAGATAGAAAAGACTAGAAATTTGCTCATCTTTCTCCCAAGTAGCCGAGACCCCTAGCAAGGTAAGAGCAAAAAATTTCAATTCAATTTTTGGCTTGATTTACTTGGTTTTTGGTTAGAGACATGAAATAAGAAATTGATCTCCTTTGAATTCTCTATCTTTTGACATAAGTTTTGCTTAGTTTCCATATCTCTAAGCTGATTTTGATGATTAGGGTGGCTGAAGAGCATGTTAAGATTTCATGTTTTAAGGCTTAATCAAGTTGGAAATGGTGTTGTAGTGTTGTTTAGATGCTTGAAATGATGAAAACTTCTTGATAAACCTATAGGGGCCATTTCGGCAAAATGAATAATATTAGGGGAAATTTTGTAAAAATTATTTTGATGATGGATTTGATTAGAATGATGTTTTCTAAGTTGAATTATGTTGTTGGATTGAAGAAAACATCATTTTAGGACCAATTTGTGAATTGTGTAAATTGGGTGAAATAAGTGAAAAATTGGAAAATATTCAAAAAGCATGGATATGTTGTTTGCTATGATACAATGATCATTTTGGTATTAATATTTTTGAAAATGGAGATGAAATGTGGAAGTTTCCAAATTTTAGTTTATAAACCCTAAGAGAAAGAATTTAGGGTTTAAAGGGAGATTATCAAACTATTGGTTGTAATGTGTAATTTGAGATGAGATTAAAGTATTGGGAGCATGGTGGTTACAAAAAAGTACTTGGTTGAAAATATTAATTTTTCCATATTGGTATGTACATGTATTACTAAAGGTTGGACATGCACTTAATGTTGCTTGTATCATGTATTTAATGTACAAACAGATAACAATCGAGTTCGAGTACAAACGAGTGAAGAAAGAAGATAGAAAGTGCAATCGAACTTAGTGAGGCTAGTATAAATTATAACTTTGAAAGTGTCAAGGTGAGTGCAATGCATGAATAGCATGATTTTTATGTCATTCATTATATAATTGACATGTTAAAAATATGTCCAAAATTGAGAATACATGCATGGATCACTACTTATCCATGGAATGTTATTTTACGTATGAATTGCTTAATATGTATATATGTTGCCATGTATGAGATTATGATTGATATAAAGCCCAAAGTATGAGATAGGAAATTAAAAGTATAGTTGGATATCCATAGAGTCATAAACAGATGTATAAACATTTTAGCACTCCCGGTAGAGTGCAATTTATTATAAGCACTTTAGGTAAAGTGCAAAATAATTAATAATTGTATACTCCGGTAAGTATACAAAAACACTTCGGTGTTAAGCACTTCTAGTAAAGTGCACCTAATATACTATACTCAAGTAAGTATAGGGGATGGCTCGCGTACCAAAAATTTCCTTAATTCAATACTTGGGCTAAATGAATTGAAAAACAGGATAAAAAGGCTTGAAAGCTCGATGATGAATATGGCAACGGTATTGGTAAGAATCAAGGTTATTACCATGTAATATGTTATTATACATATATCGTGTCATATATGCTAATGTGCATAAATTGATAGGTGATCATATGCATTGTTATTTATTTATATTGATACCTATGTGAAATTGCATTTGAATTAAATGTTATTGCCTCACTAAGTATATGCTTAGCGTATGATGACTTTCATGCGTAGGATTTAAAGGAGCTTCGAGGGAAGAGTAGCCGAGCATCACTTTCATATTTTGGGAGCTATATCTCCATACTCATAGTAATGTAATGACATCCATCCTTTCTTTTGGAAATGTACTAGATGGCATGTATAATTAGTGGGGTTGTAATAACTTATCACTAAATATGGTGGGTTAATAGTTGTTGATTATGGATAATGAACCTAGTAAGTCCTATTATGGTTATAAATGGTAATGACTAAGTTTTTAGTAAATATGGATTCTAAGATAGAAAGTTTAAAAATCTGCCCAGAAATGTATGCAAAAGCAGTGTGTTCGAAAAATCAGCATAAATTCCACAATTGGAATTAGACAGTGAATCTTATATGTATGAACTAAAAAATTTGTCTAGTTTCTTACAAAATTAACGGTGACTGATTTCGAGTTGTATGTAAAAAGTTATGAACTTTTATTCGACAGAATGTCAGAAAACAGGGTAGCAGAATTTTTGAAATTCTGGGCTGTGACGTGAATCTAAGGATTTATTTGAATTTTTGTGTAATGAATTTAGGCTAATAATTTATATGGTTAGAAATCTTAATGAATCTAGTTTAATTAGAAAAGTTTGGAACGAATTTTTGATGTCTATAAAATTTTTATAAATGTTTAAGTAAAGGCAGTGCAGGCTGTCAATTTTCTATATTAAGAAAATATAAGGGTTTAATCTTTGTTAGTAACATCACTGACTCGTATTTGGTGATAAATACGGGAAAGAGATGTTACATGATGGTTGGGACCAAGGCAAGGGTGAGGAAGAAGGTGTTTAGACCTTGCAAGTAGAATGGCTAAGTTTTGGGTTGCTTGTGTAAGTACCTAAGTGACAGTGGTCTTTGCTCGGAACCAAGTGGTTGAAATCAAAAGTGGTTTTTGATCGAGTGAAAACAAGTTTGGACAAAAAGAAGTTTTAATTTCCGACTTGGTGGGTCAAGTCTAGGGAAAATAGCTGCCAGTTCAAGGTAGATTGGTGATAATGATCGGTTGTGAGGGTTTTGCTTGTCCTTTAAGGATTTGACCAGATATGTTTGTTGGACATGGTGCGTTTCTGACAATGGTTTGTGGGTGTGGTGCGGCGTTTTAGACGTAGATGAAGCCCAAGTTTAGTTTGGTTGACGGATGCTAGTAGAAAGGATTGGTTATCCGAGATAGAATTCCTTAGAAGTAAGCCCTTTAAGTTGTTGTTTGAGCAGCGCGGCTCGAGGTTGGTTATGTTACCATGCTTAGCGATTCATCATAAGTGTCGTCGATTGTTGAAAAAGGGGTCGTTGAAAATCTTGAGAGAAGCGTTAAGAGCGTATGGTTTAGTGCTAAGATTCTATTTAAGGTGGGTTGAGGGAGAACTCTCCCTAATCAAGGTGATCCTGCTTGAATGGTAAAGTGGTTAGATCTGTTTTGGTTACATCTCCCTTTCTTCCATCTAAATTTCGATGACAAATTTTCTTAAAGAATGAGAGAATTGTAACGACCTGGATTTCTTGAGTCAACAATGGACGTTGACCCGGGTCTTGGACTGACGTGTCAGGCCAAAATGTTGGGTCGTAATGGGCCTCCATATGTTGTGGGCTTGCTTGGTGGTTTTGGGCTTGGCTTATGTTGGGCTTAAGGAATGGTATTATGGTAAAATCATAATTGGGGGAGATAAGGGTTGATGCCTCATTAAGGTGGGTTGCCATCCTTGTAAGAGGGTGAAGTCACCCTTGTCCTCTCTCTTTCTTCATCCCCTTCTTCTAATTTCTACCCCAACCCAAAGTAAAAGATGGAAACTTGTTGTGGAGGAGTGTGAATATCGGATTGGCCATCAAGGGAGAGTTTATCAGCATCAAATGATCTTCATTTCGAGCTAGCCATCATTAGTTTTTGTGAGAGTTGGGTTTGAAGCTTGGAGCAAGGAAAAAGAGGTGGAAGAAGCTTGGTTGCTGTTTAAGTTCGTGAATCTTGCTAAAGGTCAGTAAATCTCTGACTCCTACGTTTCATGAGCCTCATAAGATGATTGCCTTGCTTGGTTTTATGTTTACGGGTTGCTTAGTTAGGGTTCTTGAGCTTTAAACCCCTCTAATGGTAAATCACGTTTTGGGAGTTGATAATGGGTAAAACTGGTAGGAAATCACCTAATATACTCCCAATAACTTGTAGGAAAGATTTGAGACTTATTCATAGGGGTTAAGGGTGGGATTGGTGTAATTCCGAGCACTAGGTTTCGAAATTTAGGCTCGAGTACCGGTTCGGGGTGGCTGCGTACCGGTACGGAATTGTGGTTTCTTATGTGCGTAGGTTGACAGGTTGCATTTGGAGGAGCACATCGAGGAGGATTTCCCAGCACCGAACCAGTTTCAGAGTACAATACTTGATGTTTAGTTTGGACTGATTGTATTCATAAGACCTTACCGCAGTCGAGTCTGTATTTTATTTTGATTTACTGTTATTTGGTCAAACAATGTATTTTAATTGGAATATATATTTTTAAAACCATTTTAATCTTATTATCTACGTGGATTTTATGGTAATGGATGGTTTTGAGAACGGTTAACTTGTGGTTTTAAATAAGAAATTTTGATAGGTTAGTTTTGGGTGACCCGTAAGTGACGCTTCAGATCCGGGACGGGTTCAGGGTGTTACAAGTAAGCAACTTGGTATCGTTTAAGCAGGTCTCGAGTTCAAAGTCTTGAATATATAAAAAATTCTCGTTGGGAGACCAAAAAGGAAAAAGGAGGAGGTGGATAGCTCCAAAATCTCCAAAGTTAATCTCTAACCTAATATAGCCAATGCTTTGTCTTTTCAAACCATATGATGTTTTGACAACTCCAATTCCTGCCTCTATTTATGTCATTAAATTAAAAAATAAGTTTAGGGTTAGAGTTTATGGAAGTAGGGGTATGATATATTTTTAGGGCTTAAGGTTTAGAATTTAAGTTTAGGGCTTATAATCTAATTTTTTATTGTTGGAGCATAGAAAAAGGGCACCGAAAAAGGATATATATATATATATATATATATATATATGATTTTTGTTCCTCCTATGGTGGTACTGATAATGAAATGTTGGTGTAAACCCTCCATGGTAGATATATCTTTGATTTGGGTTTCTTTACTATTTATTGAAAAAGAAGAAGATGAAATGTGATTTAGGAGAGAAGTAATGTCCAAAAAGAAGTCAAATTCTTGAAAAATACAGCAATTACAACTAGACGAAATACCCAATCATTTCCTCCAATAATGAAATGAGAATGACGTGTTTAAACAAAAATATTGAGCAAAAAGAGAACACATGAAAAGTTAGATGCCATTCAGGCATTCACCACCCCCATGTGCTTTTAAGCCCAAACCGTGCAAAATGATTAAGCCATGCATCAAATATGTTAGTCGTCGTCGGCACGTAATGACCACCTATAATCTTTGATTATCAACTCAAAACTTGGGGTTTGGCTTGTTGTATTCGACAGATTTCGTCAACAAATATGAACCACCAAAAACACTTTGTACCAAACATGTGAAGGAGAATTATGTTTCCCCCCCAAACAATATAAATATAGCATTATCGATTAAATCAACCAACCGACACAAGGGGGCGTGACAGTTGGGTCTGATCTCAATGTTATACGATTCATAAAATAAACAAAATACTGCAATAATCTTATCCAAATGCAAAGATTACATTTCATCCCAGCACGTAGCCAGTAGTACTTAACAAAGGTTTGCGGTGGGGGCTAATGTATCTATGCGAACAAAAATCCTTTTACCCTTTCCTGGTATCTCGTTTTATGCCCTAACGCAAAAAAAATTAAATTTTAAGCTATAACCCTAATTTTATTTTAAACTTTGTACTCTAAAAAATACATCGTGTTCCTAATTTTTTAAATCTTAATTTTAAACCTTAAACTTAATTTTTTAGTGTGAGAACATAGAAATAGAAATACCGAAAAGAGATAGAAGATTTCTATTATATCTATGCATCCATATATATTGCATTGATCATAGGTTTGCTGCTTGAAAATTTTAGGTCGGCCAAAAACCAAGTGATGGCATCTAGCACACCAAGTGGAAAAAAGCAACATTTTGTGAAGTCTTTTCGGCATCCCTTGGTTGTTTCATGGCTGACCTGTTATACATAATTGAGCGTTAGACTTGGATAGGGTTGGGGGGGGGGGAGAATCTGGCATGTGCACATGTGTTCCGAATTTGTTGTAAGTTAAGCCTTTCTTCTCTACCTATATATCATTGCTGACAAGTGCACCAGCTAATTGAGTCCCCCTGTTGTAACCAAGCGACATATATGCAGACATATGTAGTATATATATATATATACTACATGATTCCCCGTATGCCAAACATTTGTTTTATATTTAGGCTTAACTACAAAATAAGTGCTTAAACTATATTTTTTTTTGCAACAGGTGTTTAAAGTATTTTTTGGCTGAAATAGGTGTATAAATTTTTATTTTTGGCTGAAATAGGTGCTTAAAGTATTATTTAGCTGAAATACGTGCCTAAAGTTTTATTTTTGGTTGAAATAGGTGCCCAAGTAGGTGTCTCAAGCCAAAAATGAAACTTTAGGCACCTATTTCAGCCAAAAAATACTTTAGGCACCTATTACAAAAAGAGACATAGTTTGGGCACTTATTTTATAGTTTAGGCTTATATTCGGGTAAACTGTGTTTTTTGGGGTAAAAACTGACGTGAGCAGCTCGAGCTCGACTTTGTTAAAACTCGGTCAACGGTCGACTTGAATTGACTCGACTCGATAAGTTCGCGAATAGCTCATTAATTTTTTTATAATAGTTAGTTTGGTGTATTTGTGGATTGTTACTTTTGAGTTTAGATTTTGATCTTTTTTTTGTTATATTCGTTAATTTATGTTTATATTAAGCTCTATATAGCATTACTAGATTTTACATATATTAAAAAAAGAAAAAAATCCTTGCGAGCTAACGAGTAACAAGTCGAGTCGGGCAACGAGTTTTTTTAACGAGCAGGAGTCAAGCAAAATTTTATCGAGTCGAGTCAAGCAGGAGTTGAATAGTTTTCAATTCAAGTCGAACACTGCTAAGCTCGCGACTGACTCGTTCGATAAGCATCCCTAATGTTTTTCATCACTCAATCTTGATCGTATTTCTATTTTAGTCACTCAACTTTAAAGTTTTTAATTTCATCACTGAACTTTTGAATTGTTTCTGTTAAATAATTTAGATTTTTCGTTAAATTTTCAAATCACTGAACTTTCTTCATTTTTTGGTAACCAACCCCTGAAATCTTCCTAAAACCTATTTTTTGGATTCCCTTTGACTTTCCAATGTTGGAGCATCTTTCAATTCTCAATGGTAGGGAGGTAGAGAAGGAGGAGATGAGTTATATACCATGATTTCACATTGATCGGATGGTGGAGATTGTAGATCAGACTAATTTTTCCTGTAGAGTTTGGGTTGAGTTTCGCTAGTATTAAAGAAATTTTGAAAAAATCTAAATTGATTGTGGTAGGGGATGATGTGGCAAGTTCGTCGGTGTCTGGACTGATTGGAGAAGACACCAAAGAACTATGGTTGTTTCTAATTTGTGGGGAAAGAAGATAAAATCAAAAAGGAAAAATGAGGTAGACAACATGTGGCTTCCACATCAACAAAAAGTAGTCTCTGTCAGCATAAAACTGTCCATGTCACCATGTTGTTTCTAATTTAACAGCAGAGTGAAACAATTTGAAAATTCGATGATCAAATTGAATTGTTTCTAATTTAACAACATGTTGTTTATGGACCGTCAGTAGATTAGGAGAAGGGTCCCTTCTTCAACGAGTTATGCTCATTCATAGGCAGTCAGGATATCCCTTGGTGCCTGGGTGGCGATTTCAATGTGTTCCTGCACAATCAAGAGAAGTTGGGCATGTCAGTCAACTTTGCCCTAATGGATCTGTTTAGAAACTTCATTCTCGAATCTCATCTATCATATTTACCTCTACAGGGTGGTTCATTCACGTGGAGTAATCTCAGGGAACCTCCTACTCTGGTTAGGCTAGATCGGTTCTTTGTGAGTACTCATTTTCTTATGGAATTTTCGAATTTGGAACAGAAACTTCTCCCCAGGTCTATTTCTGATCACAATGCGATCATGTTGATCAATGAGGCATTCAATTGGTGTCCCAAACCCTTCAAGTTGTTCATTTATTTATTGGAGGAGGAGGGTTTTACAGATTTAGTGACAAAGACCATAGAGGACCTTAAACGTAAGAACAAAAGTATTGGCATGGCTGGCTTATTAAGAGGTTCCAAAGCTGCGATCAAAGAATGGTCTGGGAATCATTTCAGTAACCTGGGAGAATCCATCTCAATCTTGGAAAATAAAATTCAAATAATTGAAGGGAACATCCAGCAAGGTAATTTGGACCCAAATAATTTGAGAGCTCTAGCAAAACTCAGGTGTGATCTATGGGAAAATTTGAGAAGAGAGGAGAGTGCTTGGCTACAAAAATCAAGACTAAGGTTCACGGAAGGAGATCGCAATACAAGTTTTTTCACCTGTCAGCATCCAACCGTCGAAGGGTTAATTCTTTGAAATCCATCAGTTATAATGGCTTTGTGAGCTCGGATACCGTAGAAATTAAAGAGTGTGTTCATAACTTTTTCTCCATGGCATATAACACAAGCTCGGCTATTGAGGTGGAAGATATGAACTTTAAACTTCCCAAAAATTTCAGCTGAACAGTGTAGTTTACTGGAAGCTTGCTTCACAGAAGAGGAAGTTTGGGGAGTCATCAATGTTTCGGATGCTAATAAGGTACCGGGCCCTGACGGTTTTAACATGGGATTCTTCAAGGAGTTCTGGCCTCAATTGAAAGACCCAATCATAAATTTTTTTGAAGATTTCTACAATGGGAAAAAGTTGGGAGGATAATGTTAATCACTCGTTCATCACTCTCAATCCAAAAAGATTAAATCCGGAGTCGCTTGAGGATTATAAACCTATAAGCCTTGTGGGTAGCCTGTATAAAATTCTTTCAAAGGTCCTAGCTGGGAGGCTGCGTCTCTGTACTGATTCCATCATAAGCCAGTCTCAGTTTGCTTCTATTCCAGGCAGACACATTCTGGACTGCTTCTTCATAGCCAATGAATGCATTGATGATGTAGTAAAGAAGGGGTCAAAAGACCTAGTCTTTAAAATTGATTTTAAGCGTACTTACGATACTGTGGATTGGAACTTCCTCATTCGGGTATTGAAGGAACGCAGTTTGGAGAGAAATGGTGTAAATGAATTCTCAAATGTATTTCATCAGCTTCGATCTCTGTCCTTGTTAATGAGGTACCAACCAAGAGATTCCAGATTACGAGAGGATTAAGACAGTGATGTTTTCTATCCCCCATGCTTTTCAACATAATAGGTGAAGCCCTTAACCAAATGCTTTCAAAAGCTGCACATTTGGGTTTATTCTCTGGTTTTCTCATCGGTCGTGGAATCAATAATGTGAACGTCACCCACCTACAGTTCGTAGACGATCTCACGATTTTCTGTGATGCTAAGTTGGACCAAGTGCTGAATATTAAGAAGGTACTTCGAGCGTTTGAATTGGCCTCTGACTGTAGCTGAATTTTAAAAAATGTAAAATTTTCGGCATCAACATACTAGAGTCAGACCTTCAATTATTGGCCTCTATAATGGGTTGTGATGTTGGTCGTTTTCTAGCTGAATACTTGGGACTTCCCTTAGGTCCGAGGAGAAACTCTTTAGCTTTATGGGATCATGTTCTTGATAAAGTTTATAGTCGCCTTGCAAGCTGAAAAACGTTCTCGCTCTCTTTTGGGGGTCGATTAGTTCTTCTGAAATCTATTCTTTTTGCCTCTCCTTACGTTCTTCATGTCGATTTTCAATATTCCTTTAGCAGTAACTCACAAGCTGAATAGTATCATGTCCACCTTCGTATGGGGAGCTATGAAGCACGAGTACTCTCCTTTAAGGGCATCCCGCGTTCCCGATACGTTTTCAGGACAAGGACGATGCGGGGACGGCTGGGGACGTCCTAACTTTATCGGAGACGATCAAACATATATCAGGTACGGTTCCATATACCAAGTACGGTCAAAGTTTATTGGGGATGTACCCGGATACGTACCCAAATAAATTTACTTAAAAATGGGAAATAAACTCCACATCTTCTTTGTGAGTAGGATTTTAAAAACTATTAAACTAATCCGAATTTAAAAAGTTCAAGAATAATTAAACTAATCTAAACTCCAAAAGTTCAAATTATACCCAACCAAACTCAAAATCTATTGAATCAAACTCAGTTGAAATTCAAACCTAATTAAAGCTTGAGTATACACATGAAAAATTGAATGTACAAGTAAAAAGCTACTAAATTGAACATTCAACCTAAAAAATATAAACTTAATTACGTGTGCCAAATGACCCACGCACACGTGATCTCAGACAAAAGGCCAATACTAGATTGCTTCTTTGTTTCAGCGGCTAAGCGTGTAACACCCTCGATCCCGATGTCATATTTGGGCCACAAGCCCAAACCCAAAACCATAAAATTCTTTTTAAACAGGACCAACCCAACAAGTAAGTCGCAAAACATTTAAAACCAACGATTAAAATAAATAAATAAAATGTTACAAAGAAGCTCCAATTTAAATTTAAAACATTTGAAGGTACAATTTAAATAATACAATTTCAAATAATAAATACAGACTCCACATGTAAGGTCCTATGAACACATAGCCCACTAGACTCAAATACCGTACTCCGAAGGTCACCATGTGCCAGAATCTCGATCTGATAGTGCTTCGCGATCCCACGATCTAACGGTCAACCTACACACAGAAACAACGATTCTGAGCCCTGAGCTTACAAAGCTTAGTGGTACACATCTACTCTACTATACTTCATGCTAATCATAAACATAAGCATGGAATGCTAGTACGATGCAATAAAGAGAGATAAATAAACATGTGGCGCTACCACTGGTTGCCTAGACACATGTTAGCATCATAACAATCAACATGTAAAATACCAACCATGGCACTCAAGGCCCAAACATACCCGAGGTTTACCAATTCTGTCGGGAAAGCAAACAAGGAGTACTCGGGTTCGCCCATCGAGTAGCTTCGAAGGGTTTACTCAGAATCTTGCATCGATATTCTTTCGAAGTGGCTCAGAATCTCTCGTCGAGCAGCTCAAAATCTCTTATCGAGCAATGAATAATGCTCAGAATCTCTTATCGAGCAAATATCATCATCCAGAATCTCGCATCGAATGACCTTCATTGTGTTGCAACACTAACCCAGGTATCTGGATCCCACCAAACAAGGGGTGACTCAACCAACCAAGACAGTGCCTTACCCGGCACACAACATCATACAATCCACCATGGATTCCTATGGTTGTTATACAAACAAGTCACCCAAAAGATTACCAAGTTGTTACACATTATGTTGGAGTACACATTTATTCTCATAAATTATTTCCTCCAATTCGTAACTCTCATTTACAATTATAAACTATTCCACTCATCGGCCAACGGTACTCTAATACGTGGTCATATTCGATCCCTAAGGCTTATGAAAGTTATTTAAGTTTGTTGCTACCACATTTAATTAATTATTACGTTTACCAGTTTTTTACCCATTTAATCGAATATTTATCGGTATTAGCCCATTAAGTATTATTTCCATTATTCATGTGTAATTTATACTACTAGCAATCAAGCACACATCACGTATTCATAATTATCATCAATCATCATACCGGTATCTCTACAACCCTACGCGGTCCCTATGGCACCTACGAGTCTCGACATCATCAATTCATCATCATGCATATCATATTATCGGCCTCTCACATGCTTATCATCCATCTCTTAATTTGCAACCACTATCATGCAAGGTAATTACACTTATGATGCTCATGAAGAAATTCGGTGTTCGAGATGTACTAACCTTATGCTGACATCACTAAAATCCTCATCCTAACTTCCCGAATATTCTACTTGATTCGATATTCAACCCCGATTAATCCTCGTATATCAACAAATCATGAAACTACATTAATTCATGCATCCTTTATTCAAAACAGAAGGTCAAACGCGTAAAAACAGCTTATCGGGTTAGAATTTGGCAAAACGGGCTGTGCTATTAGGTCCGAAATGTCGAGAAAACCCCGGGTATGGTCCCTCAAAAAATGTCAACGGCCCGGTCAACGCTGGTCAACTCCCTAGTCAAACTGGCCAATCTGGTGCGACGCGGTGCATGGTAAGCTGGGTGCACCCTAGGAATGGGATCCAGTGCGGGCGAGTGCACTGCAGCCTCGGTGCACTCACGGGTGTAGGCTCTAATGCAGTAGGGTGCACATGCACCCGATTACTCTAATCCGGTGTGACGCAGTGCACCGCAACATGGTGCACCCGCCTGGCCAGGCATACGCCCACTCGTAGCGGCGGCACGTAGTGGCGCTGAGCTCTCCTCCAGCGGCCAGATGGTGGCGGTGAGCTCTAGCCCCGCTATTTCTCGGCAGGTGAGCACACTGGTGGCGTCAGTTCACGGCGGTGACAACTGGATCTTGACGAAATGCCTCATCTGATTCTTTCTCTCTCACACTTCGGTGAGCAGCGGCTCCAAACATGAAGTGGCGGCTACTGGCTGACTCGTCTTTGTGAGCTGGATGCAACGGCGGCGGCGGTGAGAGCCACGGTGACCCCGGTGGCCGTAGATCAGAGCTCAAACTCCCCCTTTTCTCTCTTTTCCCTCCATTTTCTCTTTCCCTTATTTTTTTTCTTTTCTCTTTTTTCCATCAAATCACCATCCACTCTTCTTTTTCTTTTTCTTTTTTACACTCTCTCATTTATTTGTCCACCCAAAGCCGAAATCCAAATTCTTATTTGGGCCCTCAACCTAAAGCCTAATACCCGGGTCTAAGACCCGATTCGCTAACTCAAAATCTGGGTCGTTACAATTCTTCCCTCCTTAAAGAAAATTTCTTCATCAAAATTTGCACCTATTAAACCGTAAGGAACACTGAGCTACAATAACACTTCCAAGTCTTCACTAGCTTCCGCTGCACTACTTTGATATCTAGCAACCTAAGATGGACTCAAACGATACTCTCCAGCATCAATCTAAGCGGCTCACTTCAGATGGGATTCATCTCAATTAATAATTCTATGCACCATCATCTGCGGTGCAAACTCTTGAACTCAACCCTCATATATGTCCGGAACGTGACACCTTTCCGTAGGTATACTACAAAGAACACTCAATCTAGAGTTGACACCATGCTCAAAGTCACAAGTCCACTTACCAGCTCTGACTATTCAAATACCAACGTTGATCATTCACATGTCCACATCGGCTTCCCTTAACTTGGTCAACCAAGATAGAACTTGACATCATATATATATCAAATTTGGGCCGTAAGTATAGATCATGTTCTTAGGCTTTGCCTGGTTGCCTACATGGTTTGGGTTCTTTGATTCGACTGGAGAGGATGGATGAATTCTTGAACTTAAATTTAAAGTAGTGGTTGTATGTTAATCTCACCTCAGCATGTCATTTTGCACGAGATGAAACTGATAGGGCGATTCTGTTTGGGTCCTTGGTTTGGAATATTTGGTGCCGAGCTCATGTAGGGAATCAATTTTGCAGCAGATCTAATGAATGTAGCAGGAATGTGGATCTGTGCTATCAAATCATACAAGAAGGATGCTTGCTATGCCATGGTCGAGAAATGGCTCGTTGGAGAAAACCCCCTGGTGGATGGTGTAAATTGAACATGGATGGTGCAGCGCATCGGGTGTCGGCTGTTTCATCTTGCGGTGGAGTAGTCCGAGACGAGGTAGGTAAATGGGTGATTGGGTTTTCGAAGAGAATAGGGGTATGTTCGGCAATCGAATCCGAGTTATGGGGATTGTATGAAGGACTAGCTACGACATGGTCTATTGAAGTTTGCAAGTTAGTGGTTGATCGGATTGTATAGATGCGATTCAATTGATTTCTCAATATAAGCCGAGAATGTGTGTTCTATCTCTTGTACCTCATATTGTGGAGATAATGAATAGACCATGGAGTATCAAGATGGAGCATGTTTTGAGGGAGGGTAATAAGGTAGCCGATTGACTTGCCAAGAATGCGTCCGTTGATGACTTATTATGTCATCGTTTTTTCTCCCCTCCAAAAGGGATTAAGGCTTAGTTACAACAGGATTGTTCGGTTAGTTGATGTTTGTGCAGCGTGTTGAGGGAATTGGTGCCTTCTGACACTGGTTGCGGTTTGGGGGCCTTTGTTTGTTTTAGGTCAATGTTTCTTTGATAGGAGATGTTGGTTTTATAGTTTTTTTTTCTAGTTGTGTTTCTTTGGTCAAGTTAATCTTGTTAAGTCATATTATTATCACGTGTACTATTTTTCTCTAATTAAATTTAGAAAATTTTTAATGAAGCACATAATAATATTTTTCCCTCTATTTATAAATAAAATTGATTACAAACTTTCTTTTCAATAAAAATGATATCATTTTAACATAAATGATGATTAGACCGTTACATTTTTATTGTGGTAATCCGCAAGATGTTATATATGTATTTTATTTTTGCCGTAGTGTCAATCAACAAAAAAATTTAATATTATGAAAATATGTTTTTTTTAATGTTAATTTATTTCGAAATAGTGTAAGATGATATAAACTTTTGTGTCAATAAAATAGAGCCACATCAGCAATCAAATATATATGGATTGTCTCGCTAGTATCGTAAAATTTTAATGATTTGATTAGCATGTTTCTTAACTACAACAATTTAATTAAAAAGTAAGGTTTATGGCCAAATTTAGATCAATGAAATAGACAAAAGTAATAAACCTTGCAGGCTGAAATTATCGATATACCACTTTCCCTAAAAATGTACTACCTTATAATCAAATTAGAATATTAAAAAATGTTTTTTTATAAATAATTCGTTTCGTTTTGACTGGTAACTTCCATGGCCTAAATATGTTTGGTAAAGGCTTAAAACATGGCCCAACACATCCAGTCTTCTGAAAACGATGACATGGAACTTAAATTAAACCCAAAATCAAAATCTCCGTCCTTCAACTCCGAACAACACTAACCACTTCCCTTCTCTTTCTCTCCCCGAGAAGCTAAACCCAGAAAAGATGCAGGCGATCACGAGACGATTAGGGCAGCATTCTCTGAGGCCAACAGCTTCCGTATCTTCTATCAAGTCCATTTACCCTCTCTCCGATCACTGTAACATTCCCATTCTTCTTAATTTCTCGATTTATCTTTTTCCCCCTTCTATTTTAATGGTTGTTGTTTAGCATTTCCATCAAATTGATCTTTTTTTTAAAATCATTTAATGTCGATTTTTTTTTTTAGATTATGGAGGTGACCATCCGCGATACGGATCTACGCTGGCCACCCATAAGGGCACGGGCCACCTTGTTCGCAAGGGCACCGGTGGCCGATCATCCGTCAGGTCATTCTTGGGATTTAAACATTTTTTTGTTGAAATTTCTCATTTAGAGTGCCAGAAATGATTTTTGCCTTCTCTTGCAGTGGCATTATAGCTACTGTTTTTGGAGCTACTGGATTCCTTGGTCGTTATCTTGTTCAACAGCTTGGTAATTTAAACTTAAATGTTTAGTTATTATTGCACATTATTTGCTGCTCGAATCTTTCATGTTTCGCCTTAAAATGTGCATTACTGAGTGCTTGTTTTTGTTTTCACTTTTGAATCCCACTTGATGATTTATTTGCAGTGTATATACTGATTTTTGTTTAATTCTATTTTAGCTAAAATGGGATCTCAGGTGCTAGTTCCATTCCGAGGTTCTGAGGATAACCCGCGTCATCTCAAATTGATGGGAGATTTGGGACAGGTACCATATGAAATTGCCTTTCTTTTTATTGAAATTCATATTCAATTGCATTTTTTGCTGTTTTATTATGGTTTAAATTTGATTTTTCTGGTGCTCAGATAGTGCCAATGAAATATGATCCTAGGGATGAAAATTCAATCAAGGCTGTGATGGCAAAGGCTAATGTTGTTATCAATCTCATTGGTATACAATGCCTCTCTCTGGTTCTACCAATGAAAGAAATTTAAATGTTGGATTTGTATGATTGGTATCCCTTTTATTGGCAGGGAGAGAGTATGAGACAAGAAACTATAGCTTTGAGGAAGTGAACCATTTCATGGCAGAACAACTTGCAGTGGTATGTTGAAACTTTCATTCACATTGAAATTGGCACCCCTAATCTCTTGATAATGTTAGTAGCACGATTTTAGATTATTTTGTGTATGGACTAAATGCTATCCTCGGTCCTTTTTTGGACGAAGGTGTGGGGGGGGGGGGTTTGGAGTAGAAGAAAATGTATTATGTACAACCTTTAAGGAAATGGGAGTTGAGGTATGCATGTTACTTGAGCCTCTAGCTTATATATCTTTAAATTTGGATGTATACAGCACGTTGTTTAACTGAATTTCTTGTTATGTACAACAATTCATTACCAAATTGTTTGTGATGCATCTTTATCAGGTTTTTAACATGACGAACAGTTTATAGTTTGTGAATTGTGATTTTATGTATCATATCATCTTGTGCTATCAACCATGTTTTACATTTAACTAAGCTTAATTTTTGTGGAGTTTTAAGCTCTTATTGTATTTAGTTTTTCCCTGATTTCAGATTGCCAAAGAACATGGTGGTATCTCGAGATTTATTCAACTTTCTTGTTTAGGGTCTTCTCTGTCATCCCCATCAAGATTTCTAAGAGCTAAGGCCGCTGGAGAAGAAGTTGTTTTGAAAGAACTTCCTGAGGTAATTAATCTTTAGTTTCTAAAAGTTTATTATAATATAAGCAAAGTGAGCTTGTGTATCAATAATTGTGAAACGGTGTTATCTAATAGAGTGTACTCTATCTGCTGTGAAAATTTTGGGAGATAAAGAATCTGTTGCATATAAAGAAAATTAGGTTGGGAGGAGATAAAAGAAAATGGTTTGTTTTATTTTGCTTTAAGTGCATGGATAGCCATTCCTAAGATCTTGCACCCCTAAGAGAAAGAGAGAGGTGGCGCAGCTTTTTGTAAAATGAGAATTAATTTTGACACAGTTTTATAGGAGTGTTTATGTCTCTTTGTTCTTGCCATCGTTGGCCTTGCTTTCTTCTCTTCTGGGGCTTCACCAATTAAGTTATTCGCTATTGTGTTCCTATGAAACATGATGTGCTAAATGCATTTTGCTGCTTTGGACTTTATTGTGGTTGTTTTTAGGTGCTTCAGTATGCTGTTTATTTGGACAACAATAATTTGTTTTAGTTATATGGATTTGTAGTATTATTGTTTGTACATTTGAGAACTTGAAATTGAAATTGTGTTTCAAACGTTCAATGTCAGAATAGAGGTGAAAATATTGAGTGGATGACTTGACTCATGTTCCTTTAGATTATAACTATGATCTGCAATATCTTTGCTCGTTTTGCAAACTGGTTCTATATTGTTGTAATGCTATGCAATGGTTTACTTGAAGTTTTCCTGTCATCCTAAGCTAAGTAGATTTCAAGTTCATTCGTTTGCTATTTAAGCTTTGATTGGAGGTAAATTGTTATTTTTCACTCTTACTATTGCGTAATACCGAACTTTTGATACTTCTTAGCTGATAGCTGTATAGGAAATTTCTCAAAGAAATGACCTGAAAAATGTCATGCATTTATTGTTGCACAAAGTTGTTGAATTTCGCATTATCCAAACTCAGTTTGGGCTTAATATAAACATTTGATTTCAACTCTAGGATTTCGTGAGAATACTGCATAACTCAGGTAGTGCAATCATAACAAGAACCTGAATAGCACAGAACCTA
The DNA here is from genome assembly GCA_019671005.1 of Hibiscus mutabilis. Classification (NCBI taxonomy): domain Eukaryota; kingdom Viridiplantae; phylum Streptophyta; class Magnoliopsida; order Malvales; family Malvaceae; genus Hibiscus; species Hibiscus mutabilis. The sequence continues at coordinate 43,009,921 of CM033723.1, forward strand.
AGTGCATAATAAAATTACAGAAGCATCTCTTTCCTAGTTACTGGTTAGTTTGAGGGAAGGTAAGTGAGAATTGTAAAAGGGCCAAACTGAGATGAAAAGATTTGTGTAGCTCATTGAGGGTTGACCTTCCCTAGGCTTCCACACGCATTATGTTATTTATGGTTTCAACATCACCACTTCTATCATATTATTCCTTCTACAGGCTACTGTCATGAAACCTGCTGTAATGATTGGTACTGAGGATCGGATTTTGAATCCGTGGGCGCGCTTTGCAAAGAAATATAGCTTTCTTCCACTTATTGGTGATGGATCTATCAAGTAATTTTTTATTATAACCTGATTCTTTTAATTGAAATTTGTTGGGTCTGTTTCTTCTGGAAGCTTTGTGCATCTTTTGCTAACAGTAGTATCTTTACAGAATCCAGCCTGTTTATGTTAACGATGTTGCTTCTGCAATCATTGCGGCCTTGAAAGCTGATGGAACCAGCATGGGAAAAATTTATGAGTTGGGTGGACCAGATATCTATACTGTGCATGAACTGGTAATTACTTTTCCTCTTGATGATTTATTGAAGCTTTGCTTCTTGGTGTAACTGATCATAAAATACCCTGCAGGCTGAGCTTATGTATGACATGATCCGTGAATGGCCACGCTATGTAAATGTACCTTTACCCATTGCAAAGGTAAAATTTTAACCCATGTAGCTGTTCTAAGTTAGTGCAGCCTTTTATTCTGTTGTCTAATTGTCAGTGTTGACTATATGCATGGTAAAAGAGTTAGTTCTGCTAGCAGTAAAGATTTCTTTAAAATATCAACGGAAGGAATGTTGTGCCACTGATTCCTTGATCATGACTCTAATTCACGCATTATTGATTATTGTGCTTCTAGATTTATACTCATCTTTCTGTTATGGTCACATACATTGTCGTTGCTTATTACTGTTTAACATTGAAGTATAGATTAACAGCTCGTCGTTTGATGGTTTCAGGCAATTGCCATGCCTAGAGAGGTATTACTCAAGAAAGTGCCATTTCCACTACCAAATCCTGAAATCTTCAACCTGGATCAAATACTTGCATTTGCAAACGATACCGTTGTATCAGAAAATGGTCAGTTGAAATCATTTCAGACTATAATATGTAAAATATATGTAGATTATAATTTTAATGGCGATGACAGTAAGTTTTCCTTGTTACAAGATGTGTTCGTCTCATTTAACCCTTGTTTTGTGGTGGGTTTTGCAGCTTTAACTTTTACGGATTTGGGTGTGGCGCCCCATAAGGTGAAGGGATACCCGATCGAGTTTCTTATCCAGTACCGTAAGGGAGGTCCACAATTTGGTTCTACAGTCAGTGAAAAAGTTAATCCAGATTCTTATCCTTAATTTTATTGGGATCTTATTTACATTGCTCTCTTTTTTCCCGTTTCTTGTCCTAAAACACATCCCGAAAAGCCTATTCAAAGACAAGAATGACCCGAAAGAGTGCATAGTTGTAGTTTCCATTAAAGGTGATTTTGCTGAGTAGCAAGATGTAATAAAGTTTGAGGTACTTGATTGTATCACCATGCACTCGTTAGTGGCATCTTAGGCTTTATTTGCAGGGAGGGGGGCTTTTCGTTGGCTGAAACTAGGAAAATGAATAACAAGTGGGGGAAGGACTGGCCCTTTTGTTATTTCAGGAGGTTATTACAATTGTGAGAAAATGTTAATCTCATTTGTAGTTTTGTTGTTTTTTTAATATCATCCGTAGTTCGATCGACCAAATGTGTACAGATTTATTTAACAATGTGTAGTAGTACGGTATCGGTTTAGGATCTGCGAAATTCAGTGACTTGGAAGGTATCCATGTTGATTCTTGAGGCAAGAACCTAACCAAAACTCGATCCATCACTTTCACACTCGCAAATCTTTTACACATTAAAAAAAAAGCCATTGTTTGATTGGGACTGAGTGAGTGAGAAACCTGATCCATTGGCATTATTAGTTTTCTTTCTTCCGAGAAGATGGGTTTCTCCAGTTTTGTCTGTGTTGATACGAAGCATCCCAATCGGCTATTGATGGATGGTGTTCCAATGTTAAACAATTAAAAGAAAAGGGAGTTTCCCTTGTTGGATGCGAGATGTGTGATCTAAAATGCATGGTGTGGTGATAAAACAAGCAGTTACCCACCCAAGTTTTCCAAACTACCCAACACAACCCTTCCCTACATGTTTTGGCTGGGTCTCTCCTTTGTTACATCAACGTTGTTTAACTGTAAACTAGCTAGACAAGGATTTGCTTCTTCTTCTTCTTCTTCTTCTCGTGTGAGACACTTTCAAATGTATTTCCTCGGCTCTCCGCCATTTCATCATTCAACTAGTTTTCTAAATTGGTCCACGCCAAAACTTAGACCGCAATATATATAGGCTAAACTACAAAATAAGTGCCCAAATTATGTATTTTTTTGTAATAGGTGCCTAAGGTTTTATTTTGGCTTGTTTTAAAGTCAATTGAGGTACCTATTGGGCACCTATTACAACAAAAAATAAAACTTTAGGCACTTATTTCAGTCAAAAAATATTTTAGGCACCTATTTCAGCAAAAAATAAAACTTTAGGTGCTTATTTCAACCAAAAAATACTTTAGGCACCTATTGAAAAAAAGACAATAGTTTGAACACTTATTTTATAGTTAAGCCAAATATATATGAGCTTCGCTTTCACTAGTATTAAATTAAATGATTTTAGACTTTTTATAAGTCTTTATATGATTGATATTTTAGCAATTCAACCGCTATATATATATATATATATATATATATATATATATATATATATATATATATATTAATAAATACATTACTTTAGATCGACATGATAAAAATGTTAGAATATTAGTGTAAAATTAAGTGAGTTTTACACATAAACATAAATTTTTTCTATAATTGATTTTAACAATCCAACCGTTGAATTTATCAATATCATTATGCTTATTATGCATGTAAATTTTCATATCTATCTAATATTCTTATCATACTAATCCAAAGTAATGTCCTTATTAATATATGCAACGGTTAAAAAGTTTTTACATAATAAATAGTTACATATTTTTAATTTATTTAAAATTTGGCATATGTGATGTACGTGATACATGGAATTCAAAAGTTTAATTGTTAAAATATTTATCGTAAAAATATTTATGAAAGTGTATAAATCTTAATATTATATTCGTGTAAGTGGATCTTGATAAATTATTCATTTATTGGTTATAAATTCTTATCGTGGTTGTTACAACAATTTAGAAATTGTGAATCTAAGTTCACTTAAGCGTGTAATGTTTATCGATTTGTTTAGTTCAGAGGGGAATTATTTATGAATAATTTAAGACATGTGTTAACATATTAAAATTAAGTATACGTGTTTATATATTTAAACTTTTATGTATATGTATGTATATATAAAACAAAGTGTGTGATGTGCATATAAGAGTTATGTATATGTATGTATATATAAAACAAAGTGTGTGATGTGCATATAAGAGTGAATAAGACTCGATTTAAAAAATGATTTTTTTAATTTTGAGTTATTTGAATCAATTTGAACTAACGAGTTGGGTTTTTTAGCTCAAGTCGAGTTTATATCTTACCAACTCAAAAAATGAATTTTATTGCTTTGCGATTGAGTTATTGATTTACTTATTTCCTCAATTGCCCCTTCATTTTAAGTCATTTTTATTAAATTTGAATCGCATGCTCCTAAATCACTGTAGAATACATATGTAGCTTCAATCCATGATTTTGAAAAATGAATTTTCTATTTTTTCAATTTAGTTCATTAACTTGTTAACTTTGTATGATTTTCTCATTTCTTCAATTCCTCTTTCATTTCAAGTCCATTATCGACCAAATTTGAGCTACATGGTCAACTACTACTATAAAATGTCTATATAATTTCAATTTATATTTTTAACAATAAATTATTCCCTCAACTTTACATTTTATTCATTTTGGTCCTTCAACTGCATTTTTTTTTGTAAATTCTTTCTTTCAATAATTCCTTGACTCCTTCATACTCTCATTAATTCTTTGTCCTAAAAAAATCATCCTTTAAAACTAACATTATAAATATAATTTAGAAGATATTTGATTTATTAAATAACATTACACTCACTTACACATGTGAAAAAGAATATGAAGAAATACATATGTATATATTATATTGTTAAAGAAAATCGTTTAAATTAGAACCAAGTTAAACAATAATGTTATACCTCAAGGAATCGTGAAAGAGTTGGACCAATAGTATATTAATGGGTCTTATTTCCAGAAGTGAGCAAAATTCTATAGTATATGTACTTATGTTTTAGGGGCATTGACTGAATTATTTACATGTCAACACTCCTGAATAAATTAAGATACAATTAGATTTGATACATGAAGAGGAGTTTGTAGAAATATTGGTTTATGGAATTAAAGAATTAAGGAATAAGAAATTTCATTGACTGAAGTTTTGAGAAAAAAAATCACAAGGTCGAAGAAGCCATTTGGGAGGTTGAGAAGAAAATAAGGAAGTAATATCTGTAAATGTTTGGAATAGGTACGCATTGAAAATTCGAGGACGATTTTTATTAAGGGGGGAGGAATTGTAATATCCCAAATTTTGGCTAGTGACTAAATTGTAAATTTTGAAAGTCTAGGGGATTAAAGTATAAACTTTGGAAAAGTTTGGGGACTAAAGTGTAAATTTCCCCAACAAGTAATTTTATTCAGTATAAGAGTGAATCGGATCGAAATAGGTACCTTGATATCGGTTTTAAGAATTAAGATGCAGAAAAAGGTACCGAATTTGGATCGAATAAAATTGTTAAGTGTGCTCAGGCTAGAGAAATACAAGGATGGGTGACCTTCGGGGAAGGTCCCATAAAAGTTTTTCTGATCGATATTTTGGACTCTGTAAGAGTAAAGAATTTTTGAATGAATTATCGATAAAGGATTTCTAAGATAAATTTTATTCTATGAAGATTTTCGATAATTACCGGGATAATAGACTGAGTTAAAAAAATTTAGTCTAAGTCCTTAAGAAAGGAAGTTTTTATGAGATGGTAATGTTTATTTCCCAAATATGGAAATATAGAATTTTTGGAATAAATCTGATAGTTCGGGAAAGGTAAAATCGTATTAAAAGTATTTTACGAATATCGAGAAATCGAATCGAACTGAAATTTTAGAGACTGATCCAAAAGCCATGAAAAAGTCATAAAATAATATTTTATGAATATTTTATTATAGTTAGTTGGATTCCAACTAGACTTAGTTGAATTTTTACAAGAATGACAAATTAGTAAATAAAAACTAGTTGGAGGGCAAATTGGTCATTTGGCCTAGCAATTTTGAAATATTTAAAAAGTTATAAGGCCAATTTTGGAAAGAGGAAATGGGAGAGTTAATCTTGGCCCTTGATTGATGATAATATCAATCTCAACCATTGGATTAAAATGGCATTTTAGTAATTTCATTATCTAAATGAATTTAAAATTCATTTATACAAGACAAGTGGCCAAATTGGATGAAAAACAAAAGATGAAGACCATTCTTCATCCTCAAATTTCGAAATACGAGGGGGAGAAAGAAAAATGGAGAAAATTTTTTCAAGTTCGATTCAAGCCCCGAAACTCGATTTTCAGGTAATCTTTCGAACTACAAAGTTGTTCTACCCATCAAGCTCTATCTTTTGGTGTAAATAATCCGTGGAAAACGTGCTTGATTGATGATAATTTTGTATGGGAATAAATTAGGGTTTATGGACTCAATTGGGGGTTTTGAGATTTTATGGTTTCCATGTTGAAATCATGCTTTTGTGATGTTAAAATCATGTTATTGAGTTGGGATTTAAATTATACATGTTTTGATTATTATGAAGATGATTAGGGTTTATGGATTCAAGTTTAATTTAGGGTTTGTGATGTTGAATTAATGATTTAGTAAGCTTGAATTGTTGTTTGGAAGCAAGACCCTAAATTAAAGGTATAGGGACCATTTCAAAAATTCTGAAAGTTAAAGGACTAATCTGATTTTTATGATTTTAAGCGTGTTTATGTTATTAATGATGATGGAGATGTGAAATTGATGTTAGAATGCTAAACCGATGTTAAATCGAGTTAGTGACCATTTTGACAAATTGTCAAAGTTAATTGACCAATTTAGAAATGAGGTTTTAGAGAAGGACTAAATCTGATTTTAGTTGAAATAATAGAATTCAAGTAGTAATGTTGATTTGAGGACTAATTTGCAAAGTTAAGAAGCTTGAATTCTTATCGTTGCATTTTTAGTGACTATTTCGGAAAGAATGAAAAATTAAAGGGAATTATTTTTGAATAATTATTTGATGAAGAAAGTGATACATTAGTGGTTTGAATCAAGTAAGGGGACCAAATTGACAACTATCAAAGTAAGGAGAAATTAGTATAAAGTTTGAAGTTATTTATGGAAGTAGTGTAGGAAAACTGGATTTGACGGTAAGTTTGAAAATTCACCATAAATTCTACAAAATGGTTAGATGGTGAATTTTATATCAATGTAAAGATTTATTCGTCTAGTTCCGTTTAAAACAAACGGTGATTGATTTCGATTCATATATCAAAAGATATAAATTTTTAAGTGATGAAAGGTCACAAAACAGAATAGCAGTCTGTTTCGAAATTCAATACTGGAATTCGACTTTGAAAATTTGCCATAAATCGTACAAATTGAATCTGGGTTATTAGTTTATATGGTTGAAAAGCTTATGGAATCTAGTTTTGTTTCCAACAAACAAAAACTGATTTCGAGTTTCGAGTTAAAATATATTAATTTTTAATCGAATGAATGTCAAAAAAATTACAGAACAGTTTCTGTCAGGACAACCTTGTAAATGGGAGTTCGATGAATTTTCATAATTTTTGTAGATTTTATTAAATTATGTAGTTTATACTGTTAGAACCGTTATCGAATCTAATTTCTACGGTATAAAGGAGATTAAGATTCAGTATGTATTCTGCCCTGTAGAAGTATATCTTTGATGGTAGTGTAAGTTGACAGAAAAAGGAAATTGAGACAATTTGTGTCTAATGTTGGTTAGCAAGCTTGGAGGAATTATTTGAAGATCAAAATGGTCATTAGGGACAAAAAATGAGTTTGTGAACAGTATAAGGAAGGAAAGAAATTTATGGAAAATTTTTATGTTGAATGATTAAATAGCTTAATTGAAATATTGTTAGAAGTGAATCTAACAAATGTTTATTTATATTCATGTGGATAATGAAGCTGAATACGAATCAAAGAGGATTCGAGATACTATAAAAGAAATGATCGAGTAGAATTTAGTGAGGCATACTATTACATGGCCCAGGTGAGTGCATCTCTATATATTTTCATTATGTTGAAAAATGGAAGACTTGAGATAAGTCGACCATAATTTAAAATATACATTGCATATCTTCATAATACATGATATGATGCATGATTCAACATGGCAAGTTAGACGGAGTACAAGTTACGTACTACTGTTTGCATAAATAATGATGAATCATGTTCATATAAGAAAATGACAAGAATAAAATGAAACAAGATACACCCTGGGGATCCAAGCCTATAATGCAAAATGCACTAACGAGGTGTTTATATAAGGAGCAAAGAGCGTCTTTATATGAGGAGCAAAAGCGTCCTCTACATGGCACTACGGTGCAAATAGGTTACGAGGTTTCTATGGATCTCTAGCCAGACACGATGATAATAATAACAAGATGTTACATGATACAGATGTTACATGATTACATGATACATGAAAAGATGTTACATGATTTCATGATACATGAAAAAGAAGTTACATGTTACATGACAGAGAAGTACATGACATACATGATAAAAATGTTATTGATATATGATAGAAATGTTACATGATATATGATAGAAATGTTATATGATACATATTAGAGATGATTCATGTTATACATGATAATGATGTTTCACATGATAGTGATGATACATGGAAAGTCGACATTGTGACATGATTGCTAGATATAGAAAATGTGTATTGCACTTTATACATGATATACTTAATTGCATTACTTCATGTTTTCTTAGAACTGTTTTTGAATGCCTCACTAAGTTTGTACTTAGCGTGTGTCTTATGTCACACATAGGTTTCCCAGAAATCGTCTATCGAGGAGGAGCAGAAACTTGGGGAAAAATCAAGTTACTGCAATAAGTTCAGTAAGTACGTCTTTACCATAATTTGATAGACTAGTGGGCATGTAAATATTTTAAAGTTGAACTGTCTACAACATAAGTTTACAACGTAATTATATGCTTTTTATGGATGAATAAGTTTAGAAATACGAATTGTTAACAATAGCAAAATCTTTGGTATGGTTAAAATGTTGTTTAGCCCTAATCGCGTAAAAATTTTAAAATCAAGAAAGGGTCTACGCAACTTACGTAGTTTTCACATTGAATTATATTTTTTTATTTCAATAAATCAACTATAAATTTTGTAAATCAATTCAGGGTCAAAACTAGCCGCACCTAAACGACATAGTTTTAAATTTAAAACCGAAAAAGGGTTAAACTACAAATTAAAATTTTGGTATAAAAAAATTACAAGTCAAGATTTCTTCCAATGATTTCGTAACATCTTTAATGTATATTCAGTCTACGAGTATATGTTCAGGGTGTTACAAATAATATTATAAATAATTACAATTAAACTTGAAGAGAAACTCAAACAACTCGACTCAAAAAAATTTCAAATAAAATTTAAACCACAGAATAAAATTTATCAACTCGACTAGCTCAAATTTTTAACTTGACTCGACCAAATACGATATATATGATGTAGACGATCAAATTTTTAACTCTACGTGCCTATACAAAATATATACGATGTATCAATAATATATCAAGTTTAATTAGACTATCTCATTGTATTGATGTTCATTTTAAGAGACTCGGGTTCAATCGTTCTGTCTACAAGATGTATGCATTGTCAACGAGTTAATAATATGTATGAATAGATACTACCTTGTAATCACCTTTAGACTATTAAAAAATAAAATGAAAGTATAGGAGGTGAGACCGTGAGTAGGGGTGATAATGAGCCTGACCGGCTCGCGAGCTACTCGGGCTCAGCTCGAGTGAGCTCAACTCGGGCTCGGCTCGAGACCTTAACAAGCCGAGCCGAGTCAACCCAAGCTCGGCTCGAAAAGCTCGTGAACAGGCTCGAAATAATTATATATATATATATATATATTATATGCTACATATACACTAAAAGTAATATCTTTAGCAAAAAAATAATAAAATAAATTAGGGGAAAATCTACTAAAAATAAATTAACTAAAATAAATTGGGCACTCTGGTCTTTTCTTGAAAGTAATTTATGGTTTTGGTTGTAAAGTGGACATTTTAGGAAATGAGGTATGGTACTAATAATTCTCTAATAGCCTTAACTAATGCTTAAATTGTTAGATGTAGTACATAGGGCCATAATGGGGCTGAGTCCAACCTGAATAATGTTGGGAAAATATGGTACATTGAAAATTTTGAGGCATATTTTCTATGGGTAAAGATGGAGTTTCGAATGATGAATCTTGAACTCTATGATTCTACCTTCATGGTGGTCTTTACAAAAGTAATTTATGGTTTTGTTCAAAATGGTTGAGTGATGAATGAGAAATTGATACTAATAATTCTCTAATAGCCTTAACTAATGCTTAAATTGTTGTGTAAGGAAAAAATCCAACTGAATAACCAACATTGATAGAATATCAATGAATTTATTGTGTTTAGTTCCAAAATTCCAAATTACTTGTTTGTTATTGAATGATTTGAGTTGATGATCTTCGCCTTCGTGTATTGTTTTGGGGGTGTAAATCAATCTTTTCAAACCCATTTGGGATTGGTGGTCTTTTCTTGAAAGTAATTTATGGTTTTGGTTGTAACTTTTGGACATTTTAGGAAACTTTATCCATTGTGAATTAAATTTTTTCTTAAATATGACATATCTTTTTAAATATTCAGAATTAAGAGGATAAATATATGGAAAGATATTATATCCTTTAATTCAAATGTTATTCTGATATTGCTTGTGGTATTAATGACTGCTTTTTCGGATACAATATTAATGACCATTATATTCGAAATATATTATTTTCAATATTCTTCTATGAAAATTTTTATAAAAGCACCGTTAACCAAGTTAAACACAACTTGGAAAACTTTTTTTCTTCTCTTCAAATTTGAAAGAGATAACAAAGGCAATGGTATAGTTTTCTGATCAGTCCCAGCTGTTGTTATTTTTTCACATAAAACTTTGAACCTAGTGTAGATCAAAAATCTGAGAAGTGGCGAAATCTATCTTAAGTTTGTTGCAGTTTATTATAACCCGTCATATTTACAGGTTTGTGGGCTGGCTTTCTTCCAATTTTAAATATTTATTTCTATACTGTATTTCTTTTGTTCAATTAATAAAAAGTTTTTTTTTTGTCATTAGTCAAATTGTTATGCTTGTAACAAATAATTTGTTAGTGGCGTGATCTGTCAATGGATTTATTAGCTGATGGAGTTCCAAAATACGAAATTCCTTAAGAAGATTTTTTGGCTTTAAACTATTTGCAAAGCACTGATTCTCAAGTCCTCTTCAATGGTTGCTTGCCAATGAGTGAAAGAGAAAGCTTGACCCTGTAATACTCCTGCAACAGCTATTTCTGGACACTCCCAATTGTTGTTATTTTTCGCATAATGGTTTGAACATAGTGAAGATATGAGTTTGAGACTTTACCTCTACGATGTCTCCAAGTACATGGACGGCTGTATTCTGTTTGTATAATAACGACACATGCAAAATTGTGAATTGATCTTGGTTTCTTTGGATTTTTTACATCCGAAAAAATTGCATTTTTGTTACACTGGACTCATCCAGTCTTTCTCAGGTCGCTGGAATCAAAATTTGAAATGGTTGAAAACTGAGAAAAGAGGCGATTCACAGGTTAAATCAGCTAGCTGCACCAAGTCTTAAATCTGAGGGAGTTGAATTTTCCAGTTCACACTGTAAGGATGAAATATGAGGGGGTTGTTTTGTTTAGTCTCTTTTGTTACAGTGTATTATAACCTGTCATATTTACAGATACTTTAAGTGATGAATAAACTTGCCACTAATTCATTAATTTTAATCAATGCCGTTTAACCAAGATCCCTCCAGAACTGTCTGTTTTTTTTTTTTTTTATCATATGGATTCGAACAGTCTATCATTCTGTTCTCTGCTTCTCCCTTATTTTATCTGCTAAAACCGAGATTAAGCAGAGACATTAGTAAACTTGGGTTGAAGCTATCTTGCCTCACTGGCTTACAGTTCCGCAATTTTAAATGAATATATCTTTTAATTTAATTTAATTAATTAAAAAATAACCATCAAGCTTGATTATTTAGAAAAATGACCCCTGTCAACTCCCCTCCTATAAAAAGTGAGTTTTATACTCGTGTCATACTAAAAACGAGTTATATGTTAAAAATACGGTAAATTATTATTTTTTTCTTTCTTACCGACT